>VDFB02205061.1:21447-313456 GCA_007258455.2 Sequoia sempervirens | reverse complement strand
GTGATCAAAACAACAACTCACCACAATTCCGCCACACTTCATCCTTGTCACCTGCAAACAAATCATGTTCACTTAGCTTACTATGCTCACGAATAATCTAAAACATCAGTTAATTTAGATGGATTTGGTGGACTTAAAGTTGTCCATAACTATGTACTTAAGTTCCAAAGTAAATTAAGATACTTACTTGTACAGCTAGAACAGGAACACAAAGAGGGGATTCTCCTTGGAGAGGGTGCCTCTTAGGAGTCAATTTGGCTACAGAAAGACTTGGCTGAGAAAAATCAAGATCCTTAATGGCAGCGTCCGCTTCAGCTTCGATGAAGGGCACTCCCTGATTATTGCACTCTATCTCAGGCTCACCATTATCGCTGTTAATAAACCTTCCGGCCACTGGATAAAAGAGTACTAGTATCTCAGAGAGCGCCTTCTTAATCGAGCTTGCCATCTCTTCGTATGGCTTATCTTGCACTCCTTTGTAAACAAAGAAGTGGCCCGGACTAATGGCGGGAACAGTGAGATCTATGTTGGAGCCTTTGAGCGTGCAATCTTGTGTGGGTACAGCCGATTGCACGATGGAGGTTTGAACGATCTCCACCTTAAAATCATTCAACGACTCTTTCTCCATGCTAACTCTTAATTTCCACTACTACTATAAGATCGAAATGGTCCAAATGAGAGCTTAAGGAAAAAGCAGAATAAATGGCTTGGTGGAAGGGATGATATGATATGATCTATATATATAGTAGTCCGGAGGTCCAAAGATAAAGGAAGAAAATTTAAAAAAATGTGAAAGGCTTCTTCCCTAAACAGTTATCCCAGGTAACCCTATAAACAGGCTATACCAGGTACGCCTACTTTTAAAATTTAACGTTGTGACGTCGAAATTACATCTCACTAACCCCTTGCGGATTAATATTGCCAACTATCACATTAGCTACGTTTGCACTTACGACTGGATAATGTCAAGTGGGACAATATTTTTATTTTATTTTCTATTGAAAATGGGAAAGAAGACCTTGTCTACAGTAAAGACAGTAAAGAAGACTTTGTCTAAAATTGTATGCCATTGCATTGTTTGGTATATTTAATCACAAAAGGATATGTTTTCATAGATATTTTAAACCAAAAAAAAAGAAAAATAATTGTGAACAATCATATAAATAAACATGGCAACTTTGCATTCCTATATTATATGTTTCATAAATTCTAGTTTTCTACATACATGGCATGTGATGGGCCTAATTGTGAGAAAAAAATGCCCTCGCCCACAAGAAGCTTCTAGTTAAGTAGCTTCCAAAATTGAATTCACATTATTCTAATTTAAAATTTCATAGAGAAGATAAACATTTCAATTTGGAATTGGAGATCATAGATTTTCATTTTTAATTAAGCCATTAGTCAATGTGTAGGTTAGGAATTAGTAGCTAGTAAACATATAAAATAATAATTGATTAGGATTTCTATCATTTGACCATCTCCAATCTTTAATGATGTTGATTATACATCATAGTAAGGAGGATAAAATCAATAAAATTGATTCTCAAATTAATATATTTCTAGTCATTATTGGCAAAATTAAATTCATATGTAATATAATTTCATTCTTTCCCTTTTAAAATGGATAATTCAAAAGGTCATTGAAATTATGAATTTGATTTTTAAAGGATTTTTTCCATTTTATCCCAATGAATTGAGAAATATCCTTATCATCAATTACAACCATTCAAATCCACCATACAAAATTTGAGATTGTGTAGGAGATTAAATATTCAAAAAGATTGTTTAGACACATTTCATATGGCCTTAAACATGCTAATAAGAGGAGTATAGGCCGTCAAGCTAAAATACTTAGCTAAGAATATTATGTCTTACATATCAGATCTAATGCAAGAACCATTAGCTAAAATAGAGCCAAACCTTCATGAAACTATGATCACAAAGACATCATTACCTGTTATAAAAATACCACCAAATTTGTGATTAAGCACTTGCCCTATTTTTAAAATCCATGATATCTATGTTGCATCAGTCTTCTAGATTTATGATTTATTACTAGGGGTTGGAAGGCTTAACTAGGTTATTACTATATTTGGTATATAAAAAATATGTGCAACCATTATTTTCTTTTCTTAATATACCATGGTTAATACTCCATTGTAGTTTCCTTCACTTGCTAGGAAACAAGGATTGGTTGAACACTTGAAGCATGCTCAAGGTTTAGCACCCATGCTAAAATTTTATGCATTAAATTTCTATACATAAAGGAAATGCTAAAATAAATACAATTACATATACATAAATATTTAAATATAAGTAAATGCACATAGAAAAGTATGAATTTGAAGATTTCATTCATTCATCTCATATTTTGTTACAATCTTATGTGAGCATTTACATTATTTTGATCATTTTTATCAAGATTTTTTTTTTCCTGAAATCTTCTCTCTAAACTACTAACTCTATGTTGTACACAAAATCTATCAAAAGATAATAACTAGTTTTATTATTATAATTGTGGGGTTTTATAGATGATTTATCCCAACATGAATTACACATAAAAATATTTACACATATGATTGATTTTATCAATTAGAAAACTAACTTTATATGTTTGATTTAGTTACCACTTTTAAATGTGATTTAGGTATATCAAGTTTATAATAAAAAAATTAGTTAATTTCTTGCTAGAAGCACTAGTTAATTAGTTTTATCACACAAATAATCAAAGTAGGGCATATTTGATGGAAACATTATCCTAATGTAAATTCATGTTTAGTTTATTGGTAGTGGTCTTGAAATTATCTATTTTATCTTATCTATCTTTCTATGTTTCTCTAGTGCCCTTGTTGTGATAACTAATTTGAGAAAATGTAAACTAGGTTTGTATTTTATGCTAACATGGATATGTTTAAATGTTCCATATAGACCTCATTCTATTGATTTATCTTCATCTTTGTAAATTTCCCATCCTCTTGATAAATTTTACATCTCATTCTACTTTGGTTAAGGCTTGAAATCATAGTCAAGGTTCCCTATGTAAAATATGAATATCCTTTGTTTGCACTTGTTAAACCAAACACCTATGTCATTATTTATACTCATACTTTTATTGAAAAGTGAATCAAGACCCCTAGGAGTCCACCCAAGTCACTCAAATCAATTAAAAAACATGAAAAGGATAACAAAGACTAAAAAACATGCTCAATTACTTAAATGATAAAAAATCAACATAAAACATGTAAAAGTTACCCATAACTAATAAAGAACACACTTGAGGCTTATAAGGACAATTTTCAAGTGAAATCATAATGAAAAGTGGTGCACAAATTCTTAAAAGACCCTTGGAGAGACTATTGTAAATTTAAATTTTAAAAAATTCTCATTAGGTTCTAAAAGCATGCTTAGCATGAGGGAGTCCAATTCACAACATAAAATATCAAGAAGTTAACACCAGAGCTTGAAAATTGTACTTTTGCATGGAATGGACCAAGCTTCAAATTTAAAGCATGAAAGGAAATCATTGGAAAAAAATATAACATACTATTGAATATTAGAAGTAGATTCTTTAAGTTCTATTTGATGAGCACACGCTTATATTGGGAGGGGTGTTGAATCAGTATAAGATATCTTTTAATTTTTTAAATTAACAACCACAATAACTTCAAATACACAACATCAAAAAATAAGAACACGAGATTTACATGGAAACCCTTTCACGAGAAAACCACAAAAAAATATTTCTCATATTTAAAATTCTCTTACAAACTTTGTAGGAACCAACCTACTGGAGACACCAATCCCCAACACTTGAGCACCAACTTAGTAAGAGGCATCAATCTCTTTAAAATGAGGCACCAACCTCTTCAATATGAGGCACCAACCTCTTCAATATGAGGCACTGACCTCAATATGAAGAACCAACCTCTTGATAGATAAGTATTTTTCTTCTTGATAATCCTCCTTCTACCTTTGAATAATATTCTTTTATATAATCTCCTCACACACATATACTAGTATATATATGGTATATCTATTTACCTTCCACACTCACTCTTCCTTCCATAATTATTTCTCTTATTATATCCCCACACGAAAATGAAATGATACACCCCTTTGAATAGAAATCTCCTTTCAAAAGTACATGACTTTTGTTTTAAACTAATTATTATTTTATCTTATTCCCAAGCATCTCCTTTTCATTTCTTAATCACTCCCCTACTAAATAATCATCATTGATCCTCTTTGATATACTAATCTCTCCTTCCTTTAATGTAAGCATTTCACTTCTTAAATATATTTGTTTTCTTCACATTTACTAATTGATGCTCATCTAATACATCACAAGCATTATTAACTTTATCAATTTGAACCTTATTAATATGACTTGGAGGGTGTGTGCAAGAAGTTGAGTCCACTTTTTGACCAAAAAGTGGAAGTGTTTTCCATGATTTTTAGAATTTGTTTGATTTGACCTAAAAATTTAAAGCACTTAGAGATTGAATCTTAAATAAAGTTAGTAATATGAAATGTAGTACTCCTAGTCTAGTTTCCAAATATGTAATTTTTTTAATACCTAGATGATACAATTTGATTTTCAATACCTAGGCATGTCTAAAAATCAATATTTAAAAGTCACTTTTTTACCATACCATGCACATGTAGTCATCCATATTTTGACCTAAATAATTGTATTTTTTTAACCTTTTTGGGAAAAGATTTGTAACACACTGAAGAATGTGCATGATATTTTTTGTAATTTTTTTATTAATTTTTTGTTGGCCATATTTGTTGTTTTGAAAAATCTTCATGTATGTCATGCATTAGACGACCTAAACTTATCATTTTTTAAATTTTTTGTTCAAACTAAAAAGAATTTTCTAAAGAGTGTGCACATATAATTCATTTTTCAAAAAAATATTTTAATAAAAAGTTATTAAAATACTAAAAAGCCCTGCTATTTCAAGTTTATGGACTAGTTTCATAAAAAAAATTGATAAATAGAAAAAATAATACAATTGTAAAAAAATAGATATTTGGAATCTACACAGTCTCATCTATAATGGGTTTTAATTTTATCAAAAAAATATGCAAAAATATCTTCAAACATATGTCGTAAGTTGCAGGTCCAAAGCTTTGGTTCAGGTCCCCAAGCCTTTTCCCAAATTGAAAACCAAAGCAAAAACCCAACCCAAAATTTAAATTTTAAGAAACAGTAAAGTAGGATCTTGTTTGCTTTAATTAATATTTTGAACATTGGAAAAAGGAATAGGATCTCATTCAGGATACATGATCTCATTTGCTATGAAATCTCTTTTAGCAAATGGGATCTCATTCTATTTTTTACCCTTTTTTTAATTTTTATTGTTAAAAACTTACTATCAATTCTGTAACTTGACAGTGTACGGCCGATAGAGACTAATTCTTCTAGTTTATATTGAATCTTGTCTCCTACAAGCTCTTGAACTTGCAATTTGATTTAAATTTTTTAAAGGAGTCAATATTGGGATAGTTTTAGAGTGGAATTGAGTCCATTTTCTACTCATTTGGAGGAATTAAAAAAAGAATTTTACTATTGAAATTCATTTTTACTTCAAGATTTTGTAATCATGGGATCACAATATCTTCAAAAGAGGAAAGATAGAAAGGTATTGGCCCCTTAAAAAAATCAAGAAAAGAGAGAGAAGGAGGGAAAAAGATAAATAAATAGAAGAATGAGGATTCAAACAATAAATAATGTTGAAGCATCTGATTCCATGACTATTGAAGATACAAACATTGAAGAGATCATGGATGTAGATGATGCAAATTTACAAGATGTGAATGTAGAAGATAATATGATTATAGAAACTAATCCTAGTATGTCTTCAAATCCACCTTTCAATGCTATCAAGAATGTTACAATAGGCATGAGTCCAAATACAGCTTCAAATCCACCTTTGAATGATATGAAAAATGTGATTCTAGGTGATTTAGAAGAAGTTGGATATAGCAATGTGGGTAAGTGCACCAAGTTGTGACACAAAAATGGCTCTTAAGATGCCACTTTTTTTTTTCTAAAATCAGCAAAGTTTGATGTTCACGAGAAAATGAAGATAGTTATGCTCAAAATTTTAAGATGCAACAAGAACAAGAGTTGTAGCACACTCTAAATCTACTTTCTAAGCTACTATTTAAAAAAAAATGAAGATTAAGGGTTTCAAAAAGGGGGGTCACCAAAAGTGGTCCTATTTTTCTAAAAAATAAATAGCATATTTTTTGTTGTGACCCCCCTTTTTCGTTAACTTTTTTTTAGAATTTCAAAAATTTAAATGGTGAGAAATTAGCTAACACCATGTAGTTTATCTTGGTTCTTTCAGCTAATTTTTTAATGAATATATAATATTTTATGAATTTTTGAAGTGCACACATCCTGAAAAGTTGAAATTTGAGCATGACCCCCCCCTAAAATTTTTGAAAAATAATTGAAAATCATTTTTTTTCATTACATGTAGAATGGAGTCTAGTTTATAAAAATGTATTTTTTTCAAAATTTGATGAATGAGTAAAAATATATACTAAAACTAGCACATGTTGGTTTTTTAGAAAAAATAGAGGCACCAACAAGAGAAGTTATGGATGAAAAACTTAACATAATCAAAATGTTAAAAAAATTATATGGTTATATATAGGTAAGAGAGAGTCTAATGTCATCAAGGTTTTTAATAAAATTGCATTGAAATATTTGCAAACTTGATTCAGTTGGCATGGCCAAAAATGTGTGAAATTTTGTTACCCTTTTAGAAAACCACGTCATTGGCATGAAATGGTTGTCCAACCCTTTGGGTTGATATTTTCCAATGCAACCCATTTGGAGAGCACCAAATTTTGCATTGGATGAATGAAGTGCATCATTTGGCAAGTGCCAAATTTGGTGCTAGCCAAATGAGGTGCATCATTTGGTGATCACCAAAATTTGGCATTATCCAAATGAAGTGCATCATTTGGTGAGTGTCAAATTTAGCGCTAGCCAAATGAAATGCATCATTTGGTTGGCTAGTGCCAAATTTGGTGCTCACCAAATGTCAAGCATGACTTCTTGCAATGCATTTTTGTGAACTCTTTCTTTACCAGGGAAACTATATACATGAAATAAACATTTAATTTCTTATATGTTAAGTTATATTTCATGTATATAGTTTTTAGATGTTTCAAAGTGGTTTCAGATCTCTTGGAGTTATAATGCATCCTATTTTTTGGAAGAACTTATGATTTTTAGAAATTAGTCAAATTTTAGTAATCAACATGTCAAATTTCAATAATTAGGAGGTCAAACTTCAATAATCAACAAGTTGAATCATCTTTCTCTCTCTATCTCACTCACTTTCATCTCTTATGCTCTAGACCTCTATCCCTCACTATCTCCATCCCTTTATTTGACTCTCTCTCCCTTGAGCTCAAGAACTACCTCTCTACATGTCCATCTCTCTCTCTCTCTCTCTCCTTCTCTCTCTAATATCTATCTCTCTCCCTCCCTCCTTTCCTCTCTATATTTCTCTATCTCCCTTCCCTTTCCTTCTATCTCTCTCTATATATATATCTCTCTACTCTCTATCTCACCTCTCTCTATCCCTACCTCTCCCTCCTCTCTCTACTCTCTATCTTTCCATTCTCTCTCATTTCCTCTCTAGTTCTCTCTATCTCACCTCTCTCTCTCTCCCTCCCTCCTTCCCTCTCTAATTTTCTCTCTCCCCCTCCCCTCTCTCTCCCCCTTTCACCCACCCTCGCTCTCTACTTCTCACTATCTAACCTATCCCTCTATACCTCTTTCTCTCTCCCTCATACCTCCTTCCCTATTTGCATGTCTCCACCTTCCTCCTTACCTTTCTACTTCTCTATCTACCACATATCTCTATCACCTCTCTTTCTCCCTCTACTCTCTATCTCACCTCTCTCTCCCTACCTATCCCTCCCTCCTCTCTCTCTCACCTCTATATCACATCTCTCTCCCTCCCTCCCCACCTCTTCCTCCCTTCCTCCTTCCCTCTATACTTCTATTTATCTCCCCCTTGAGCTCTCTCTACCTACCTCTTTTTGTTTATCTCTCCATCCCTACCTCCCCCTCTATCTCTCCTTCCCTCTCTACTTCTCTCTACCTACCTATACCTCTGTACCTATTTCTCTCTCCCTCCCTGCATCCTCTCTCTCAATCTCTCCACCTTCTTCCTTGTCTGCTTATCTCTATCACATCTCTCTATCACCTCTCTCTAACTCTCTCCTTCCCTCTCTACTCTCTCTATCTCAACTTTCTCCCCCTAGCTTTCCCTCCCTCTCTCTCCCTCCCCCCCTCTTTGTATCTCTCCTCTCTCTCTCCCTCTCCCCTCTTTCTATCTCTCATCACCCTCTCTCTCTACCTACCTCTCTGAGCTCTCTCCCTCCTATCTATCTCAACTATCCCTCTTTAGCTCACCCTCCCTCCTCTCTCTCTTCCTTCCACCAAAATTTTCTATCTAACCTACCCCTGTATACCTCTTTATCTCTCCATCCCTCCTCGCCTCTCTCAATATCTCTACCTTCCTCCTTACCACCCTCTCTCTTTGTCTCTCTCTACACTCTTTCTCTCTATCTCACCTCTCTCTCCCTACATATCCCTCCCCCCTCCTCTCTTTCTCTACCTCACCTCCCTCTCTCCCTCCCTCCCCTTCCCTCTCTACTTCTCTCTATCTCCTCCTCCCTCTCTCTACTTTCCTCCCTCTATTTCTCTCTCTCACCTCTCTCTCCATCTCTATCTCCCCCTCTATCTGTATCTCTCCTTCCATCTATCCTTCACTCTCTACTTCTCTCTCTCTCCCCTCCCTTTCTCTACCTACCTCTCTCTCTATTTCTCTCACACCCCTCTCCCTCCATCTCTCTTTCCCTCTCTACTTCTGTCTACCTACCTATCCATCTATCCTTGTTCTCTCTCCCTCTCTCCCTCCTTCCCTCTCTTAATCTCTCCACCTTCCTCCTTATCTCTACTTCTCTCTCACTTCTCCCTCCTTTCCTCTCTCTCCTTCCCTCTCTACTCTCTCTCTACCTCAACTCTCTCCCTAAATCTCTATCCCTCTGTCTCCCTCCCTCCCCTCTCTTTTTATCTCTCAGCTCCCTCTCTCCCCTCTCCCTCTCTACCTACCCCCTCTCTCTCCTCTTCCTCTCTCTACTCTTTATCTCAACTCTCTCTCCCTACATCTCTATTCCTCCCTCTCTCCCCCTACCCCTCCTTCTATCTCTCATATCCCTCTCTCTCCTCTCCCTCTCTACCTACCCTCCTCTATCTGCCTACCTCTCTATCTTCCCTCTCTTTCTATTTTTCCTCACCTCATATATATCTCTCCATCTCTATAATATAACTCAAATATCCATATTTACCTCTCCATCCCTCCCCCTCTCTCTTTCCCTCCCTCTCTCTCTCTTTATTTCTCTCTCTAACTCTTCTCTATCCAACCTCTCTTTCCCCTATCTCTCCCTCCCCCCCTCTCTCTTTCCCTCTCTACTTCTCTCTATCTCCCCTCTCCATCTCTCTACCTATTTCTATGTCTATAAATACATACCACTCTCCCTCTACCTACCTCTCTACCTATATCTCCCCTCTCCATCTCTCTACCTACCTCTCTATCCAACATATACCTCTTTACCTCTCCCTCCATCCCCCCTCTCTCTCCAACCCTCCCTCCTCTCTCTATCCATCTAGATGATAAGCCACTACACTTTTCAATATAAAAAATTCAATTATGCGTGTGATAATATGCCAATAAAAATAAAAAACTAACCCTAACTGTTATAGCAACTATTAGGAGATTTTAGAGCTCAAAATGATGTGTACCTTTCTCTAAGAAGGTTGTTTTTAGGGCACAAAGGACTTATTCACCTTTAGTGGCGAATGGGTCCTTATTAGGGTTTCTAAAACTAAGATCTGGGTTCTTTTCCTTGATTCTTGGACTCTTAGATCCTTGGTTGTTAGCTCCCAAAAACCTATAGAAAATTATGTAGCCTTCTTTCCATGTTCTTTGCACTATGAATGACAACTTTGCAACTTGGCAATTTCGCTTCAATATTCTTCTCCACTTGATCTTCAATCTATAAATCTATAAATACACATTCAAGAGAAGAAAAACTTGTTGATTGTTAGGGAATAGGGGTTTACCTCGATCAAACCCCTTTTAGGTAATTAAACCAAATGATGAAATAATGAAATTAAAGCATGAACATGAAATGTTGAAATGTTGATACCTTGGAAGTTGCCTTGGAATATAAATGAAAAAACTAACATGTAGTGGAAATGAAGAATAAAGATCTTGATCTTAAATAGGATATGAAATAATGCTTGCAAGTGGATCTTCAATGCTACATCCACAATCTTAGTTCAACAACATGGTTGAATGCACTATGCCTTTGACATGTTGAAATGACCTTGAATTGGTGCAATAAACTCTTGATATTCTACCTTTGAATTCCTTTGAAATGTTTTTGAAGTTCTCTAATGCTTAAAAACTTGATTGCTTAGGCCTCCTATAAACTTGCTAGGAGAAACAATGTGTATTAACCCCATATTTATACTAAATATAGAGATTAACCCTAAAATTCAAATAATTCAAGCCAACCTCAGATCTAGGATTGACAATCATTAAAATCCCAATAGAATTAAATTCAAAATGGGGTGTCCTATTTGAGGAGGACCTATTTTCCACTAAAGGAAAATGGGTCCTAGCACAAGTTTCTAAGACCTTTCTTCAGAGGGTGGAAAGAACATCAAAAACCCACCTCAAATATGCATAGAAAGGGGGGTCCTATGTGGAGAGGACCCATCCGCCACTAAAGGAAAATGGGTCTTAGCACCATTTCCTAGGACCTTTATTTTTCCAAATTTAATGTTATGCAATTTGATTTATGGGTGTCAAGATAGATCTCTCAGAAAATACAATTAAGAGGGCTTGAATTTGAATTAAAGGGCCCATTAGGCTCAATTAATTAATGAAACCCTAGTTAAGGGTGAAAGTATACTACAACACTTTACAACACCTTAAATAAGGTACAATTTAAGTACAATTCATTAAAAGGGGTCCCTAGATTAATGTGAATGTTTACAACACATTACAACACTAAACCAAGGTATTGTTAAGTTAATTTTGTGTCAATTATTCCCAAATTAAGTGTGAAAAAGAGCTACTTTTATTGACACTACATTTTTCCCCCACTTTAGTGAGAGTATGACCCCATGTCAAACTCACACTAAAGTAGACATTCAAGACATATAAGTATGCAACAATAACAAAGATACATAGTCATACCCTATCAAAGGCCAAGAAAAACAAAGGATCAAGCACAACCATTCTAACAAAATGTGGAAAATGGTTGTTTGTCTGTAACATACACTACACACTTTGGGGTAGTGGTACCTTAGTTTTTCCACTAGGTGAGTTATCCCAATTCTGTATGCTCACTCTGGGGTAGTGGAACCTCCATCTATCTACTAGGTGAGTTATCCCAATGAGGTGATTTAGTGAGAAAGGCATGCCAATCTGTTGGATTCTCGCCATATAATGAGAAATTCATGCCAGTGTGTCGACTTATCATCATACTAACCATACCAAAGCTATTGTCCTGATAACTTCATTAAGGTAGCACAATGCTATACTTTTGTAAATTCTTTTGAATGTCATGTCTATAAGTTTTTGTTAAAGGGGATTTTTCTCTGTTCATGTAAGGTCTTCTTCTTAGGGAACATCATGCCTAATGTCTCCAAGAGATGACAAGTCAAGAATATCAACTCACCACTTATGGGATGCCTCTCATTTCACATCATTCTACAAAGGGGGATTATATGCTTACAAATATCGCAATCTTGAAGGACATCAAACCTAATGACACCACCAAGAAAAGCACATGTCACAAGAAAAAATAAAATTACATCATGAAATATGCGAAATGATGTCATTGATGTATGCTCCCACTTCAAAGTGGTTGCTACACCATTATTGTGAGCAATTGCTTTAAAGTAGCCAATTTTTCATCCTAAGACATGAGAGCTTTCCTTGAAAAACCCTATGCCAAACTGTCATATGCTTCTGAAATAAAGCGACGACATGAAATAGAAAGGAAGGGTTGTCGCCAAAAATACATAAGGGATCTATGGATTTGGGGTCAGTATGTCTTTGCTACAATGTTGTTTAAGAGCTTGAAACTATCATCATTCCCTAAATACTCATAGAATTGGAAGAATGACACAAAGAGAGTGAAAACAAAGAAAAATCCTTTCAGGTCAATGTGGAAGAGACCTAAGTGTGTCGATGCCTTGAGTCATCTAAAGCATAAAAATAAAAGATAAATGAAAAAGATAAAGGAAAATATTTTGGGTCAACATGGAAGAGACATGGATGTCTGAATGCCTTGCATCATCCCCAAAAGGAAAAAATAAGAAAAATAAAAAAGATAAAATGATTATCACATAGAGAAAAATGTAGGTACATATAGAGGAATGTCACAAAGAGAGAGAGAGAGAGAGAGATACATCAAACAAAACATCATGGTGGATCACATTATGCACATGCCATCACATAAAGAAACATGAAAAGAAAAAGACTAGTAAGGAACATGCGAGTCAACTTAAAGTAGGTCGTCCACATCTCAATCTCGGTCGGTATAAACAGAAGGCAGACAACTAGCCAAAGGGAAAAGATCAAGTGTCAAACTAGGGGGAGCACCAAGTTCATCACTCTTTTTAGGAGATTTGTCATTTAAGTTCATAGAAGATTAAAACAATGTATTCAATTCATCATGCACTTCTTCATGAATCTTTGCAATATCAATGTCATCATCTAGATTCATCATAATGGGAGGTCGAGTGACAATGTCCATGGGAGGTTCTTGTTTATGTTGTAGTGAGGGTATAGGATCATCATCCATTGCTTTAGGTAAGTTCAGATTTTGATTTTCTATGTTGTTCATGTGTTCTTGAGTTTGTAACTTACGAGCAATAGCACGTCGTCTACGCCTATGCTCTCTAGCACTTTGGTTCTATTTCAATCTATTTGTAAGATATAATTTTGTCACCCTAAGGGTTTATGACCTAAGGCAAAAAACCTTCTATGCTCCACATTCAAGGAAACCCTAGAGATCTCAATCCAATCAAGAAAGAGAAAAGAGATATGACAATAGGGTGTCCTAGGTTCTAATTACAAATTAATGAAGGGTTCACCACCAAGCTAGGGCTTGGAAAAGATAATGAAATCCAAGATCTAATAATTGAACTCAATGATGCATAAAGCTTAACTAAATGAACTATAAATGCAAATAAATTAGAATAACAAACTAGAAAAGTACAGAGGAGCACCTGGAAACTTTGAGAGAGCTTGAATGGAAGCTTGAAATGTTGAATAACCTAAAATTTAGGCCTACTAGGACTCATACACCAATCTGGGCGAATCAATGCTAGATCTGGATTTTTGTGTAGAAACAAGAATTTGGCCAATGGGTATCCAAATTTGTAAAAACCTAAATTTTGACCTAATGGTATGTGTAGGATCATGATGGACCAAAAAGTGGCAATATGATGGGTATGTGACTGACGAATTTTTTTACCCAAAATTGATGGAACGAAAAGGGTTTCTAAAGGATATTATCATATTTCCACCAATATAAATTATACTTTACTTTGAATTTAATAAGTAATTATTATTCATTTTCTACTCAAATTATGACTAAAGTCCTAATTGATAGGCTGATTGAAAAACATCTATAGCTTTCAAATGGTATCACATTTTTTGAATCCAAAACATGTGTCACATTCTATGCTTTGTATACTATAGGATTAAAAAAAGAAAAATTGAATTTCATGAAGTTTTGACCAAGTTAAGATGGTCGACATACACGTTTTTATTATTTTTAAAAGTTGTAATAAAAAATTCATAATTAATTATTTACTTCAAAAAATTACAGAAAAATATGCATCACATTGGGACATGAGTCCTCTAATTATATCTAAAATATTATAAAAAATATTATCATTTTATTGTGGTTAGGTGGTCAAGACACCTACTTCTTATTTTTCCCTGAAATTTAAGTACTACATTGAAATTTCAAATTTTCAACAAATAGATTTTTTCTTTTTAAACAAACCTAGTAGTTTAGAAACTACATTCAATTTTCTATAGATTATATTCTTAGATATTTTTGAAATAATATAGATAACTTATTCAAATTTTTATGCCATGTTGCCTAACTCTATTTTTTCTTATTTTTTTGCCATTTAAGGACCTATTTTTTCCGTGATGATCCTGCACATACCCCTAAACTGGCACTCATTCGCTAGAACTGGAAAATCAATACAGTTAGGGTTTTTTAGAACTTCAAGGTATAAATCTAGTCTTCAATGTCTGCTCTTTCTGTTCCTCTTTGTTTTTGGATCTCAAATTGTTGACTTTGTACTTGTAGGTGACTTTTTGTGAATATAATAACCTTGTGATGGCTTAACAACTACTCTGAACCTCGCAACCTAATATTCAAAGGATCTTGAAGTCTTCAAAGCACCTATATTTTCAATCACACAAAGAGAGAGAGAGAGAGAGAGAGAGAGAGAGAGAGAGAGAGAGAGAGAGAGAGTTGATTGTTAAGGAATGGGGGTTTGCCTTGGTCAAACCCCTTGTAGGTAGTTAAACTAAATGATGAGATAATGAAATGAAGGAATGAAACATGAAGCAAAGAATATGAATCATGGACAATGATACCTTGAATGATGCCTTGTAAATCTGCAACTCAACATGAAATGGCCATGAAGGATGTAGATCTTGATCTTGACAATAGGTGTAGAACAATGCTTGATCTTGGATCTTCAATGCTACTTCACAACACTAGCTCAATAACATGATTGATGTTTGATAATCTTGACATGATGATGGATCTTGAATTGGTGCAACAATTGATGGAGAATTCTTCCCTTGAATTCTTTAAAATTGACCTTGAGTTCTCTCTTGAAGATCTTGTGAAGTCTTGGAATGCCTAACTCTTGAGTTCTTGACTTGATAACATGAATTCTTAATGAAATAATGATCTGAGACCTCATCATGAAATAATGAATGCTTGATGATGATGGATCCCATGTATTAGATCCCAGAGGCTGACATACATGAAATTTGAACTTAAATCCCAATTTTCCCACTTGAAACCTTAAAAATAGGACAAATGAGACTCATTCACCATTTGTGGTGTATGGGTTCCACCTGGATGGGTCACACAGGGCCTATTTTTATTGCTAAAGTGTCAGGGAGTGTAAATTAAGTTTATTTGTTGATCTTGTCAGGTTTTTGGTTGAAACATGCCCTGGGATGCACAATATAGGGTCTTAGGGGCCTATTAATGATGAAATTAAGGTCATAAATGCAAGAGGGCCCAAAATTGAATGTGAAACTATGAATAAATACACTTTACAACACCAAATTAAGGAAAAATTGGATCTATTTAACTTAAAAGGGTCCAAAATCCCATGTGAATATGTAAAACACATTACAACACTAGATTAGGTCCACTTAATTTATAAGCCTCCTAAATTTAATGTGAAGGTGTAAATAAATACACTTTAAAGTTTTATTTATTTAGCTTAGAAGGTCCCTAAACCTAATTTGGATGTGTAAAACAAATCACAACACTAGATCAAGGTGATATCAAGTCCACTTTATCATTAATTATTCCCAAATTAAGAAAGGAGGAGGGGGACTCTTTTTCGTCATTACATCTAGCCCCCACTTTAGTGAGAGGATGAACATGCTCCAAAATCACACTAAATTAGACATTTAAGAGGGGTACAAGTGTACCAAAGTGGATGGTCTAGGATAGAAAAGATCAAGGAGTGGTCAAGCCCCCAAGATCCAAGATCCTACGTCAAATCAACATAAGCACAAGAGGACACGCATGAGGTGTACGATATGCAACATCAAGATATGCAAACATGCAATGTCAATAACTAGAAGAAAGAAGAACAAAAAAAAAAGGTGGGTCAAGATTTGAACATTTTTCCAACATGATGTGGATCAAATCTAGGTTGTTTGTCCATAAATGCATGCTCACTCTGAGGCAACGAAACTTTAGGCTATCTGTTGGGTGAGTAGTCCAAGAAGGTGAGACACATATGACCGATATGTTCTCACACACACGCGCACGAGTGGCTAAGGGAAAGTCATTTATTAGATTGTCTTTCCATCCAACCATACCAAAGTTATACCTCCTGATAACTTTGATAAGGTGCCACACAATAATGATCTTTGAGCTTCATGAGACAAGAAAAACTTTATATGCTTGGAACTTATGAACAAACAAGATGGCTCGAGAGGCATGCAAAGTTTGTTATTCAAGGGAGGCATGTAACCAATGTTGTAAATGTGAAATAGTGTAAGGTATGTTCAAGGATATTTTTCTTAGTTCATGCAAGGTCTCTTCTTAGGGAACATTAAGCCTAATGTCTCCAAGAGAGGACAAGCCAAATAAATATCACACTCTTGGAGGAAATCAAGCCCAATGACACCACCAAGAAAAATGATGCATCACAAGAAGAAATAAATAACTCAATGAAATATGAGTGTCGATGCATGCCCACACTTTAAAGTGATTGCTAACCCCATTGCTGTGAGCAATTGCTTTAAAGTATAAGAAGATATGACAGGTTATTCAGAAAGGCCTATGTGAAGTCATATGTTTCTGAATCAAACTACATCATGAATAAGTATGTCACATGCAAGCCAACTTAAAGCATGTCATCCACATCCCAATATTTCTCTTATATATACATGAAAGGTGGTCAACTAGCTAAAAGAGACAATGACAAGTGACATACGAGGACAAGGCTACCTAACCCCTTGCCCCCGCATCTTAGTGTAGGAAAAGGATGAGATGAATAGGATGAAACTAAGCATTAGTTAGAGGAAGTAGGTGCTTCAACACAAGGAAGAGCACCACGATCCTTAAGAGTTTTAATTTTGTTGCCCAAAGCTTTGCATTCATTAGTAGAATGACCATGAACTCTATGATATGCATAAAATGAATTCTTGTAGTAAAATTTCTTTCATGTTCTTGGAGAGAGGGATATCAAACGATCTTGAAGGAGTCTCGACAAGATATCTTTTTGACCCAAAGTAGAAGATGATCCTTTATTTTACGACAAAGATATCTCTAGCCTAGTACAAGATGTCATACTTACACAAGACTCTTTAGATTGCGAGATTTTTTTTCTTCTTTAAGGGAGAAAGTAGAATCTATCGAATTCAAATCATAAGCGTTTTTTGTGATGAAATTGATGTTAAGAAAATATTTCTTTGTTTCTTTAGTTTCTTTCAAAGGATAACCATCAAGATAACTAGTGTCTATCAATTTAGGATGCACTAATGTTAAAGTTGACTTAGAGGAAACTTTTGTAATTGTGTGGATATTAAGTGAAGGCTTGTTTCTTTCTTTCAAGGGACAATAACCAAGACCATTAGTATTTTCTTGCATGTGAGGCTCTATAGGGACACAAATACCTTGTTCTCTAGCATCACATCCTTTTCCACTATAACTAAGTTGTTTCATCATTTCACAACCTTTTCCATAAAGATTCTTCATCTCTTTTGGATTCAGTGGTTTCTCATAATTAAGTTCATCAAAGTTTGTTGTGTAATTTACTTTTTTTTGTAAAGTGGTTAAGGTGGATACTTTTGAAGGGTCTTCCAAATTTTATGTTGACATTGCCACTTTTTCTTTTCCCTTTTCTGAGTCTCTATTTATGATCTTGTATTCCCCCATGAATGTTGGTTCAAAATTCAACAATCCCAAATCATCTAGTGATATCATTGTGAAGGCTCTATCTTTTCTATTGTTCTTGCACATGGGTTCTAATTGTGTAGTTGGTGTCAATGTTTTCAAAGAATTTTATTTTCTTTTCTCAATGTTTAAACAATTGTTTGGGTCAGGGTTAGCTTCGAGTGTGTACACTTTGTTGTTGTAGACATGTACTTCATTACACAATGAAGAGTAGAAGGTACTCCATTCATTGCGTGAATCCATGTTCTACCTAAAAGAAGGTTGTATGAAAGATCATGAGGCATAACATGGATTGGTGTTTCTAATGTGACCTTTCCAGTTGTAATAGGAAAAGTGATCACACCAAGTGGTTGTTTTCCTACGTTGTCAAATCCCTTGATAGATAAAGAGTTAGGTTGAATTTTTGATTTATCCATGCCAAGCCTATCCAAAAGGGTTACACTACACCCATTAGGTGTTGAGCCATTTTCAATATGGATTCTCTTTATGCCTATCCTTTTATATTGAGATATTATTATGAAAGCTTAATTTTTTTTTGCACTTCCAAAAGGGGGGGTTCACTTTGGTGGAATATAATTTCAGCATTTATTCCTTGGATGATTGCTGCTATGTCATTTCGATTTGCACTAGAGGGGACCACAAATTATTACAAGGAACTTTGAATCATGTTATGGTAATGAGGGGAGGCTTGAATAAGGTCCCACAATGATATCTTAGCAGGAGTATTCTTTAGTTGTTCGACAATATCATACTCCTTTCCATGAGGAGGACCCGATAAGATAGGGTTAGGTAGGATAGGATTAGGAAATGGGAGGGATGTTGAAGGTGTTTGTCTTGGTTGTGGATTGTTCCTAGTGTTATATGTATGAGAAACAGTATTATGGCTCGGCTGCTGCGACAAATTA
The DNA here is from genome assembly GCA_007258455.2 of Sequoia sempervirens. Classification (NCBI taxonomy): domain Eukaryota; kingdom Viridiplantae; phylum Streptophyta; class Pinopsida; order Cupressales; family Cupressaceae; genus Sequoia; species Sequoia sempervirens. The sequence goes on along the minus strand of VDFB02205061.1, from coordinate 294,749 downwards.
TACTTAGGTGGGTAAAGGATAAGTTAAGGTTTGTTTTAAGTTTGAGGTTTGTGTTAAGGTGGGTAAAGAATTAGAGGATTTTTAGGATGAACCATGGGGTATGTAGGAGGTCCCATATTCAAGGGGGATCTAATGGACACTTGTGCATTCATAACCTCAGTGATCTTGGTTTGATGTATTTATAATAAAGGGCAATCTAGTATCATCCTTTCACCATAATCCAAGGAAGTCACATCACTATTATTGTCATTTTCTTGTACCATGATATCCTCCCTAGGAGGAGAGTTTTTAGGGGAACTACAAACCAAATGTTCTTGACATTCAAGGATTAGTTCTTCCAAAATGACTTCATCACAATTAGGGAAATGATCAATGGTTGAATTTTCTTGCTTGTTAATCATGATGTTTTCTTTTTCAATAATGTTTTCTCTAGGGGAAGAGAGGAAATCACTTGAGATTCCCATGAATTTTATTGATTGTATTTTCTAACATCAAAGCATATTCTTCACAACTATGAGAGATACTAGGAGAAGAACAAATGTGATTTCCATGATCATTTATGATTTCATTCCTTTGTTCCCTAATGTCTTCCAAAATAGGATAGGTAGGGGAAGGATCATAAAGAGGGTTTTTATAGACCTTAAATATTTGATCATCTAACACCAACATATCCCCCTCACATTCAATTTAATCCTATAGAACATTATCACAAGAGGGGAAAGTGTTGAGAGATGAATGTAGACTAGTTGAAGTTTCCATGGTCTCTTGTTGTGTTATGTGATGATCATGATTACCTATATGGTTGTGTCTTCTTGTTCATCAATGTATTGTCCACTAAGAGAGGTAAGAGGAGAGAAACAACTAGGACTCTCAAAACTTACATTGATTGGTTCTTCTAAGGCCAAAATATCTTCACAAATAGGAGAGATATTAGGAGAAGAACAAATATGATCATTAGGATTGTCCAAGTTTGTATTCTCTTTCACTAAAACACTCTCATAGGAAGGGGATTTGAAATTTTTCTTAGCATGCCTAGAAAGGTAAGGTACTAACATTGTTTGAAAAGAAATGAAAAGAACTTCTAACCATCTCATGCAATACTTCAAGAATGTAAATAATGAGTATCCAAAGATGAACAATACTTTTATCCAATGTATGAAAAAATTTAAGAATGCAAACAATATGTATCCAAGAATGAAAAGCACTTTTATCAAACTTATGCAAAGCTTTATGAATAGAAACACTGTATATGGAAAAGTGAAAAGTACTTTTATCCATATTATGCAAAGTTTCAAAAATGTGAGCATTTTCAAATCTAATGATGCTTGTAATTGAAATGATTTAAAAAAAGACTGTCCTAAATTGATGTTTTTGACCTAGATGCATAAAAAAAAAGTTCATGAAACTTTTGAGACTTATATTATATGTTACTAGCAAGCTTAGGAAGCAAAAAATTGAGTTTTTTTAATGTTGTTAAAGGTAGTTTAAAATTTGGATTGGGACTGATTCGCCCAAAGGGGTGTATGAGTCCTAGTGGGGGTTTTTTCAAAAAAATTAGAAAATTTCAATTGATTTTTATGATTTTTATGTTTATGATCTGTAAACTAAATGCAAATGAAAATTTTATATGATTTGAGATACAAAAATGCAACCTATATGCACTTTCACTAATGCAAAATTAGAAACCCTAGAATACCAATTAACTAATGCAACCCCTAATGCAATGTTAATGTAAGCAAGATCTAGGATGATGATGCACTCCAAATTAGAAAATGAAATGTTCTAAATGCAAGTTCACCAAAATGTAAGATATAATTTTGTCACCCCGAGGGTTTAGGACCTAGGGCAATAAACTTTCTATGCTCCACATTCAAGGAAACCCTAGAGATCTCAATCCAATGAAGAAAGAGGAAAGATATATAGAAATAGGGTGTCCTAGGGTCTGATTATGAATTAATGATGGGTTCACCACCAAGCTAGGGCTTGGAAAAGATAATGAAATGCAATATCTAATGACTAAACTCTATGATGCATAAAACTTAACTAAATGAACTATAAATGCAAATAAATTAGAATAGCAAACTAGAAAAGTACAAAGGAACACTTGGAAACTTTGAGAGAGCTTGAATGGAAGCTTGAAATGCTAAATAACCTAAAATTTAGGCCTACTGGGACTCATATGCCAATCTGGGTGAATCAGTCACAGATCTAGATTTTTGTGCATTATTAGGAATTTGGCAAATGGGTATCCAAATTTGTAAAAACCTAAATTTTGACCTAAATTGGGACTCATTCGCTAGAATTGGAAAATCAGTATAGTTAGGGTTTTTTGTAACTTCAAGGTCTAAATCTAGTCTTCAATTTTTTCTCTTTTTGTTCCTCTTTGTTTCCAGATCTAAAACTATTGATTTCAAACTTGTAGGTGACTTTTTGTGAATATGATAACCTTGTGATGGCTTGAAAACTTCTCTCAACCTTGCAACCTAATCTTCAAAGGATCTTAAAGTCTTCAAAGCACCTAGATTTACAATCAGAGAGAGAGAGAGAGAGAGAGAGAGAGAGAGAGAGAGAGAGTTGATTGTTAGGGAATGGGGATTTGCCATGGTCAAACCCCTTGTAGGTAATTAAACCAAATGATGAGATAATGAAATGAAGGTATGAAACATGAAGCAAAGAATATGAATCATGGACAATGATACCTTGAATGATGCCTTGTAAATCTACAACATGAAATGGCCATGAAAGATGTAGATCTTGATCTTGGCAATAGGTGTAATGAAGGAACAATGAAGAGAAGGAACAACGAGATTGTTTGTGTTATCTCGTGGTCTCTTGTAGGAAATGGTAGGAGAACTTGTTATGGGTTGTTCTTGAATGTTCATAAGGGCTTTTGGTTCAATCATTTCTTCATCAAGGATGGGTGTTTCAGTCATAGGTTGAGGCATGTTTCGAAGGGATAATTATGCTATTTTTTTTTCCTTGAAATTTTGATATGATTTGAAAAAGTAATCCTCATGAGGCTTAATAGGTTCCATAGGCTTGGGCCAAAAAAATCTATTGAAAAGTTCCATTGGGCCGACGTAGGATAAAACTCACTATGATGCACAGTAAAGATTTCATTTCCAAATGGAAACTCTAGACATTTATGCACAACCAAAGGGTCGATATTCATGGAGAAATGCCATGGATAGCCTAACTTCACATGAAATTGTTCCAATTGTGTGATGATGGTGAATGAGAAATTTAATGTTTTTGGGTTCACCAAAATGTTGTGTAGAAAAAGTAGGGTTTATCAAAATGAATTGATCAAAATGATAAACCACTAGAATTTTCACTACAAAACATTCAATTATATGCATGATAAGATTCCAATAACAATCAGAAACTAATCCTAACTATTATAGCAATAATGAGGTGATTTTTTAGAGCTCAAAATGATGTGTACCTTGCTGCAAGAAGGCTATTTTTGGGGCACAAAGGACTCATTCGCCTTTAGTGGCAAGTGGGTCCTTGTTAGGGTTTCTAAAACTAAGATCAAGGTTCTATTCTTTGATTCTTGTACTCTCAGATCCTTGGTTGTCAACTCCCAAAAGAATGTAGCAAATTCTATAGCCTTCTTTTTGCGTTCTTTGCACTACAAATGACAACTTTGCAACTTGATAATTTTGCTTCAATATTCTTCTCCACTTGATCTTCAATCTATAAATCTACAAATACACATTCAAGAGAACAAAAACTTGTTGATTGTTAGGGAATAGGGGTTTTCCTCGGTCAAACCCCTTTTAGGTAATTAAACCAAATGATGAAATAATGAAATTGAAGAATGAACATGAAATGATGAAATGTTGATACTTTGGAAGTTGCCTTGGGGTGATCCCACAATAGTGGTTTACAATTTTGGCCAACCGGATTATTATTTTTAACTAAATTTTCACATTCTGCAATAGTAAACCGTGAAAAATTGAAGATAATGAAAACTAGAGTCTCATCACATTTTTTCTGTAGATTCTAAAATATTTTTTCAAAATTTTTGGAATCATTTTACACTTTTTTCCATCTCCCAAAACTGGTTTTTTTCAAACAACAACATTTTTAAAAGTGATGCGATCGTATAATGCATAACTTTTTTCCATGAAGGATAAAATTATAATTTTCAATTTAGATTCGTAGAAATATCTAGTGCTTCCACTTGGTTAGATAGTTTTTATTGAATATTTTTCTTTTATCAAGTTTCAAGTCAAACCAATTACAATTATACAGCGCAACCGTGATAACGATAACTTTTTTGTATATATCGAAATTCAATTTTTTTGGTTGGATCAAGACTTCAATATCTGTGCACTCATATTTTTCAATTTTTTTTTGATAATCTGCTATTTTTCCACATGTGCAGAATATAGACCTTCATTTTTGATGAAAACCTATGTTTAATAAAACTAAAAAAACAAATACATAATAAAACCAAAACATATTAAGATTATATTCATTGGATAGCTTGTTTCGAGGACTACCTGATTCCAATTGGGTTTGTGAAGATTGATCCATTTTCATCATCAACCGGAGCTCCGAAGTTAAAAATTTAGGGTTTTTTGGTGTCTCAGAGGAGGGATGAGGAATAAGGGGGGTTCTGCTTCAAGCCCCCTAGGGGTTCGCTTGAAACCAGGGTTCATTCGAACCCCCCTTTTATAAGGGTTTTGTTGGATTTTTGGTGGGAAATCATTAAAAGGGTTCGCCCGAACCCAGGTTCTAGCGAACCCCTAATGGGTTCGGTCGAACCAGTATGTTCGTACGAACCCCTAAAATCAAAATTTTTGCCATGCATTCATTTTCTGTGAGTTTTCCTTCCCACTTCAATTGTAAACCACTATTGTGGCTTCACCGCTATATAAATCTGCAAACTAGCATGTGGTGGCCATGAAGAATCTAGATCTTGATCTAAAATAGGATATGAAACAATGCTTGCAAGTGGATCTTCAATGCTACATGTCCAAAATCTTAGCTCAACAACATGCTTGAATGCACTGTTCCTTTGACATGATGAAATGACCTTGAATTTCTGCAATAAACTCTTGATAATCTTCCTTTGAATGCCTTTGAAATGATTTTGAAGCGCTCTTATGCTTGAAAACTTGAATGCTTAGGCCTCTTGTAAACTTGCTAGATGAAACAATGTGAATTAACCCCATATTTATACTAAATCTAGAGATTATACCTGAAATTCAAATAATTCAAGCTGATCTTAGATCTAGGATTGAAAATCATTAAAATCCAACTATAATTAAATTCAAGAAGGGGTGTCCTATTTGAGGAGCACCCATTCACCACTAAAGGCGAATGGGTCGTAGCACAAGTTTCTATGACCTTGCTTTGGAAGGTGGAAAGTACATAAAAAACCCACCTCAAATATGCATAGAAAGGGGGGTCCTATGTGGAGAGGACCCATTCGCCACTAAAGGCAAATGGGTCCTAGCACCATTTTCTAAAACCTTTATTTTTCCAAATTTAATGTTGTGCAATTTGATTTATGGGTGTCGGGATAGATCTCTCAGAAAATGCAATTAAGAGGGCTTGAATTTGAATTAAAGGGGCCCATTATGCTCAATTAATTAATGAAACCCTAGATAAGTGTGAAAGTGTATTACAACACTTTACTAACACCTTAAATAAGGTACAGTTTAAGTACACTTCAATAAAAAGGGGCCCTAGATTAACGTGAATCTGTACAACAAATTACAAGACTAAACCAAGGCATTAATAAATTAATTTTGTGTAAATTTTCCCAAATTAAGTGTGAAAAAGAGCTACTTTTTTTGACACTATAGAAACATGAACATGAAACATGAAACATGAAACAATGATACCTTGGATGATGTCTTGGAATGTAAAGCTGCAAACTAACATGAAGTGGCCATGTAGAATGTAGATCTTGATCTTGAATTGGATTTGAAACAATGCTTGCAAATGGATCTTGAATACTACATCAACACACTAGCTCAACAACATGTTTGATGCATTATGCCTTTGAAATGATGATATGACCTTGAATTGCTGCAACAAAACTTTGATAATCTGCTCTTAAATTTCTTTGAAATGCTCTATAATGCTCTTGTGAATGTATTCTTGATTGCTTGAAATATTCTAGGATTGCTTAGATGAAACTATGTGAATTAACCTTGTATGTATACTAAATCTAAGGATTAACCCCTAAATTCAAACAAACCAAGCCAACATCAGATCTAGGATTCAAAATCATTAAAATATTGCCACAAATAAATTCAAAAAAGGGTGTCCTATGTAAGGAAAACCCATTCACTCAAAGTGGCGAATGGGTCCTAGCACAATTTTCTAGGATGAAGTTTCGGGGAGGTGACATAACATTAAAAACCCACCTCAAATATGCCAAAAAAGGGGTGTCCTAGGTTAGGAGGACCCATTCACCCAAAGTGGTGAATGGGTCCTAGCATAGTTTTCTAGGACTCCAACTTTTCCAATGTAAATGTTATGTAATATCATTAATGGGTGTTGGGATAGATCCTTGAAAAATGCAATATATAAGGCTTGGATTTGAATTAAAGGGAAAATTAAGCTCAATTAAGCACAATTAATTAATGAATCCCTAGATTAGTGTGAAAGTGTAAGAAAACACTTTACAACACTCTAAATAAGGCACAATTAAGTACATTTTATCATTAATTATTAATTTCCAAACTAAGAGTGAAAAAGGGTTACTTTTTTTAATGCTACAAAGATAAGTAGAGAGGGAAGGAGAGAGAGAGAGAGGAGAGATATAGAGTAGAGAGGGGAGGGAGGGAGAGATAGAGGGAGAGGTAGGGAGGGAGATAGAGGTGTGTGTGAGAGGGAGAGAGAGAAGGGGGAAGGGGGAAGGAGGTTGGAGGGGGAAGAGGTAGAAAGGTAGAAGGGGCTAGAGATACACCAAGTCTGCTATATTGTCTACTCCAAATCAACTATAAAGATTGCTACAAAAGTGTAACAAGGTCTACTCCAAATGACTGTTCGATACTGGTAACAAAGTTCGCTCAAAAAACCTTGTATATCTACTCAAACTCACCTCAATATGTTGAAATAGATCCCCTCAAAATTTTGCTCCAAATTTGCTATGAGGTCTACTCCAAACTTGGAACAAAGTTTGATATGATCTTCTTCTTTATATCTGTGTATATTTATCTTTCAAATCTGCATATTTATGCCTGCTATTATACTTCAGATTTCTGCCCCTAATTGGACTGATTTATCTTTTTTTCTACACACTCCCCATGGCCTCCTCCACATTCAATAATAACTTGTAACTTAAAAACTTTGATTCTGCTCAAACTATTCTCAAGATCCCTACACAATTAGAGAAATGAAACTCCATCTTATAATGTTCGATTGACAGCAAAACATAAACAGTAACATGTACTTTTGATTTTAGTGCAGGATATTATACCATTGCAATTGTGGGTGGAAAAATGAGGCAAGGAAGATTGTGCTTTCAATAACAAAGAGAAGAGACCATATTTCATGAGAAAATTTGATAAGGGAGCGGTGAGATAACCTTCAGGATAGAATGGATGTCTTTCTTTTAATGCAGCATGCAATGGCTCCTAAATATATCACAGAAAGTCACACTAACCTTGCAAAATATTCCAACACTATCTTCAAAGTGACACATAAGTACAAGAATTTTTACAGCTCTGATACTGTGTTGAAAATTGAAGAGCATTAATTGATATTGTATTTTCTACATTATGAAAAATATGGATCTAAATATCCTCAAGTACATGTATGGATAAGTGTGCCTCTTACATGAGACATGACACTTGGTAATTAAATAAAATCTATATTTTTAACATAATTTACAACACCAGTTAATTTTGTGTGATATTGAATTAACAGAATAATTAATATGAAAGACATTCTAAAATGACAACAAAAAATGAAGTGTAATATGAAAACTTCGATGAAGGGCACTCCCTGATTATTGCACTCTATCTCAGGCTCAACGTTATCGCTGATGATAAACCTTCCGGCCACTATATAAAACAGTAATAGTATCTCAGAGAGCACCTTCTTAATGGAGCTTGCCATCTCTTCGTATGTTTTATCTTGCACTCCTTTGTAAACAAAGAAGTGGCCCGGACTAACGGCGGGAACAGTGAGATCTAAGTTGGAGCCTTTCAAAGATAGAAGAAAAAATAAAAAAGAAAGTCTTTTTTAAACAGGCTATACCAGGTAACCTGATTTCTTAAATCTAACGTTGTTACGTCGAAATTACATCTCACTAACCCCTTTTCCATTTAAAATGGAAACAAGGCCAAAGAATTCAAAGCATGTTAATGAGCCCAGTCAAGGAAGACGATCGCCAACCATTAGATTATGGTTCTACTTACGAGTAGATGATGTCAGATGAGGCAACATTTTATTTTCTATTATATATATTTTGTTTTATCTTCTATTTAAAATGGGGAAACGACCTGTCTACAGGCTACTTCAAGCTCACTGGAGTTAATTAAATTGCCGGCTGAGATTTCTGGGGAGGATGGAACGACTGGATCCAAATGGAAAAACAGCTGGTATGGAGATGAAAAAGTAAAAGACGTATTCTATGGATAATGCATATTATATAAGATTTTCAATAAAATTTGACATTAATTAAAGTAAATTTAATCTATCATTTTGATCTTAGAAGTTGAATATATATTTTGAAAAGTATCTATTTCATAAATGATATTTTTTAATTATCTAATTTTTCTTTCAAATGTAATTGGTGCATAATGGATATAATTAAATATCATGACATAACAACATGTCATATGAAATATGTGCTAGGTCAATCCATACTAGTTATTAGAGAGGGATGAGAAAGTTTTGAAATTGAATTTGAATTTGGAGCCATGGGATTCAAGGATCATTCTCCTACTCCTTGGGGTTCAAGGATCATTCTCTTACTCATTGAGATTGACTTGGATTGATCCTAAGTGATGTGTGAAAATGATATGTAGGAATAAAGTGGTGATCATGGGCTAGGAAATGGATGCATGAAAATAAGTACCAATGTAGATAAAATAATGATGAATAGGAATAAAATTTTAAGCCCAACTCTGCACAAGAGTATACTAATTGTTGATATGTTATTAAATTAAGGTGTTTCCACCAAATTGGACATGTGAAATTAAATAAAAAATAGTTTGGATATCAAAACTGAGATGACCTCACATATTGAGTAATACTTTAGTAATAAAATTGATTGATAAAGGACAAGGAAAATACAATAATCATAATTCAAGATGAGACAAAGTAAGAGGTAGAAGAATATTTGATAAGAGAAATTTCTAGTGTTATCATTGCAATAGTTATGGTCACATTGAAGGGGAAAGTAGGCTATAAGTTAGTAATGAAAGTTGAAGTGCTACTTATGCTTATGAGGATGAGGAGGATTCTCCAAGTAATTTAGTCTTTTTTTATGACAAAGCTGAAAATGGCTTAGCAAGGTTTAGTATTTATATTTATGTTGTACTAGTCACATATCAGGGAATAATGGACAACTTTCTATAATGGTGAAAGATTCAAGACCAATATCAAGTTTGGTCATGAAAATCTTGGCAATTGTAGAAAAGTGAGATATAGCGTTGAATACTAAAGAAGCTACAAAATGTGTGAATACTATTATTACACTCCATAGTTGGAACATATTTTTAAGTGTTGGAAAGTTCCCTAAAAAATAATTACAAAGTGGTGTTTGATAATAAATTATGTATAATCTATGACAAGAATCAAGATAATAAAGTTGTTACAGTTGTGCACAATAATGAATTATTCTTATGAGGTGAGGAGGCTTCCCCAAGAAATTTATTTTAATTTGATGAAAAAGCTAAAAAATAGTCCTACATAAGCTTGGTATTTATACAATTAATTTTAATCACCTTTCAAGGAATAATGAGATTTTCTATAATTGATGAAAGCTTCAAAACCAAGATCAAGCTTAGTGATGGCATATCCTTAGAGTTTACACTAAAATGAGCTATTAAGATGAATATTAAAGAAGGTAAGAATGTGTTAATAATATTTATTACACTCCACAATTATTAAGTGTTGGAAAATTATGAAAAAAATATAAAGCAGAGTTTGGAAATAAGAAATGTACAATCTATGATAAGAAAAAAGAGAATTGTTACAATTATGACTATGTCAAAGAACAAGATGTTCCCATTGAATTTTTAAGAGCATAGTAGTAGTCTTGTCAATATTCCATTTGAAGATAAATTTGTTTGTGGTGTTATTAGGTATAGATTCTTGAATTTTTATAGTTTGAAGCTATTAACATTTGAGAAATTAGTTTATGGTTTTCCTAAGGTTGAAGAACACAAGAAGGTTTGTGAAGGTTGTTAAAATGAAAACATGTTCTTGGAGTAGCCAATATCATTTGAAGGATAAATTTTTTTTCCACAAAATGAATATGCAAATAAAAATTATTATCATAAGCAACAACTTGTAAAATGTACAAAATAGCTTTGCATATAAAGTAAAAGATAAGGAGTTGAGAAGGTAAGAGTGAAATTTTTACTACCCCTCCAACAATGAAATATATGTAAGGATCTATGGACAAGTGTTGGGACACTTGGTGATTCCACATGAGATGAGACAAAAAGTGAGATATCTCCCAAGTGAGCTTAAGAGTAGTGTGAATATGACTCTCCTAGATAGGTTAAAATTTAACTAGTTTTGTAATAACTCTTTTCATACTAACATCCCCCATTAACTGATACTTAGGGAGAAACCTAAAATTTAACATATGAGCCCTAACAACATGGCTTGATAAGCCTCAAGTATGAAGGGATGAAAATTTTCAAGAAGAGTAATGGTAACTATCAACAGTTTATTAACAAATTTTTTAAGGCTAAGGAAAAACCTCAAGTCAGTTTTAGAATAGCTACTCCAGGTTGCTCCTTCCCCCTCCTTAGCATAATGTGAGCTATTTTTTGACGAAATACTTTACATAAGAGGGTATATTCTAGTCGGTCCATGGTTACCATTTCCCCATCTTGAACCACATTCGCCACCTAGAATTTTTTTTTGTCATTTTTCCTTTTCTCATAGTTGCAACAAAGTCTTTCCATTGGGGCTAACCCTACTTTACACTAGGGTGTTATCAAGTCCATCTGCAAGTATGATTTAGCTATTTCCCTACAAATTAACATCTTCCTAAACTTGCTTGCAGGTAACCAACCCCCTACTACCTCTATGAAAATAGAGTTAATTGAAAGTAGACCCCACTCCCCTAAAAAATGTCACCGAAAAATCCAAGACCCCTTCTCCTAAGAATTTGAACCCTACTTGGTTTGAGATCCTAAAAACCACCCTTGATAAATGCATTAAAGACCCCATCTCTTTAGGTGTTAGCAAAAAAAGGAAGGTGGTTAGCAAAGATGCTAAACCTGATTCTCCCACTATTACTATTCCTGATGACAAAGATAGCCCTAATAGTGGGTACACCCCTCTGGCAGGTCAAAGGTCCACTCATCTAGCTTTAGCAACCTCTAAATAAAATGAAATAGATAGGAAAAATAAAAGGTATTTTGGTAAGAAGAGTGTGAATTCCTCAGGTGAGGAGAATAAGAAAAGGAAAAAAGTGGCTAGGGAGGCTTCCTTAGAACCATAATATGTTTGTAACATTTTGGGGGAGATTGAATTTTTGGAAGAGGAGGATGCATTGATTTCGGATGAGATCAATAACTCCAACCAAGAAGAGGAAGAGCATAACCCCCATCAGGAGGAGGTGCATGGTCTAGGTGAGGGTATGAGTAAGGGAGATGGTGAGGAAATGGTGGGAGAAAATGTTTCCCAAATTGGTCATGAAGCCATAAAAGCTATTACTTCCCCTCTTAATGAACAAACCCCTTTGGTGGCTATTGAGGAAACTGAAAATACTACCGTGGAAATGATTGTGCAACGAATGGAACAAGTTGAAAAAATGCTATAGAAGGATGAAAATTCAGAAATATTTAAATAAGATATTGGGGTTGCTATTATGAATGTTTGCAGAGTTGTTGAGGGATTCATGAAAAAATCCATAATGGGCACAGTTTATGGACAGGGAAAGATCGCGAAGCAGTAATGGAAAAAAGAAAAAAGGATGAGTTGGAGCACCTAGAGCCTATAGAAGATAATGATAGCTTTGAAGCTATTGTGGAAAATCTTGGGAAGACTTGGAGCCTTATTGAGGATTCTTAATCCTCTGTGGTTTTGTTTCTGCTTCTTGTTCCATGTCGTGGTCTATAGGGGTTTTTGTATGTACTATTTTGTTGTTACTTGTTAATGTCTTGTATAGCCCAGACTCGATTTATATTTGGACTATTTTTATTTTGTTGGTTAACAACTTTGGGAACATTATGGATAGGCTAAGCCTTCGATATCTTTGGGTTGATGATATTCTAGTTTGGATTTTGAGATACTAGTTTATTGATAAGATTTTGAATATTATCCTTTAATGTAGTCTTTTTTTGTTCCTTGTGCTTGTGGTTGGGGAGGCAGTTTCTATTTATTTTGTTGTCTCCTCTCCTTGCTATTCTTGTCCAGTTTTGTTGTTCTAGACTGTTCTACTTTTGTATGGGATTAGGGGCCCTTTCCCTTGATTATCTTATCAAAAACATGGCTTGATAAGGTACTCATATAAAAATAAATATCTCTCACAAATAAAGAAAAGGAGAAAAACAAGTGGGAAAAAAAATTCTCTCCAATAGAGAGAAAGGGAAGGAATGAACCTCCTAAAACATGTCCCATGAAGATAGGAGCATGAAAATGAAGAACTCCTAAAGCATGTAGAAGTTGTAAAATTTGTTGAAGATGAATTTATGGTGTGTGTGTTGGTATCAGAGCATACTTGCAAATACATCAACTTGAATTTGTAAGGATCATGACCATAAAATTTCAAATAGGGAATTATAGTATGATTTTGATGCTTCTATTGCATTTTTAACATCTAAAAACCTCAAGGAGCACTTTTGGTTTGTAATTTTATGTTTTCTTTTGTAAATAGTTTTAGATTTTTGTTAAAGGTTTAACTTTTTCTATAATAATTCTTTTGGAGAACTTTGGGGTCAAATGGTCAATTCCATTATGTTTGGAGTGGCTAATAACCCCTAAAATGACTATCAAATTATTGAAATTATAATAGTTATAAAAGATACACATATTTTTCAAGCTAGATGGCCACATGACCCTTTTTTGTACTATGTATTTTTTTTTTATATCTCATATTGGGCATTTGTAGAGTGCAACCCAGTGCTATTGAAAAATTCAAAAGAAAAAAAAGTTTTGGGTAGAGAAATCTCAAAAATGTGGTGCATGGAGAGCCCATTATTCCCTTTAGATAATTCATTCCAATATATGTGGTCCTATACAAACATTTTTTTTGGATAGGTCATCATATTTTATTCCTTTATTAGTGATTATTCATGAAAGTGTTGGGTTTATTTTCTTAATACAAAACATGAAGCCTTTAATACATTCAATAAGTTTAAATCCCTTGTCGATAATGAGAATGGTTCTAAAATAATGAGATTTGGGTCTAATTATTGATGAAAAATTTGTTTGAGTTCTTTTATAGATTATTGTAATTTGAATGACATCAAATGACAACTCACCACTACTTAGATAGATGAATAACATGGTGTATTTGAAAGGAAGAACCATATAGTGTTTGAAATGGGATGAAGGATGTTACAAACAAAATGATTACTCTTTTTAGGTTGATACAGTTGTTGCAATTTTTGCAGTTGTTGCAATTGTGCAATCAAAGCCCCCTAGTGCACTTGAAAGGATGACTCTCTATGAAGCTTGGCGTGTAAATATTAATGCTAATCATTGGAAAAAAGAATTATTATTTAGCGTTTATTCATATCATAAATCAAAAGAGATAAAAGTTAGATCCCAAAATTGAATTGTGTATTTTTATGAATATAGTAAAAAAAAGTAAAGCTTATAGGATATATAATTATCTTACTAATATTAATTTTGTGTCAAGAGATGTGTTTTTTGATGAATGGTTATTGTATACCATCAAGAAGTACATGATGATGAGTCAAAATCTATTCATAATGGTTCTATTACTAATGGTATCATTTTTTATTAAATAAGTTGGGGAAGGGTCCTAGTCCCTAACATTTAGTGAAAGAATCCATTAAAACATTAAAAGAATCCAAAACATGGCTAACTAAATAGAGACAATTAAAGACACCAATGATGGGAACATTAAAAAAATAAGACAGTTATTTGCAGAAGGCTTCATGTAGAGTGATTCTAGTTGGATAGGTAGTTTGGATGACTAAAAGTTCACATTCCATAATCAATTTTCACTTGGTTCAAGTTCAGTTACATGATTTTCAAAGAAGCAACATACAATTCTCATAGCTCCATGATATTCTAATCTATATGCTTAACATCAAGGGGGAGTATGTTGGATAATAGATTACGATAAATAATTTGCATGGAATTTGTTTGGATGCATGGAAGAAGTGATAGCTCTATTTTATTTTTATTCTTTAAATTTATTCATTTATTAATATGAGAACATGCACAATATCTTTTTAATTCTAAAATTCAATATATTAAATTGCATGGTATTTACATGAAAAACATAGTATAGTTTAATATTTTTCCATACTATCTCTTTTAGGGTTGTAATATCTTTAAAAGGATTGCCTTGTACTATTTATACTAAGCCAAAAAATAGAGTGTGTAAGTCTATTATTATAGCAAGTATTATTTAGTTTTTTATTTGCTCCAATTTAGAACGATGTATGGGATTTTTATTTTTTCAAAAGGTTATTCTATTTGATTACTAATATATGTTGTAAGTAATTTTTCCAATATTATCAAGAGTGTGAGTTCTATTTATAGCTAGTTTCCCAATAAATTTTGGTTGAATAAGTGAATTTCAAAATATTTAGCTCAAATAATATACATGTTGAAATACTTCAATGTGTCTTTATCCATGGTAACTTTTAAGTATCACACCTAGTAGAAAAATTAGTATGGACCATTCAACATTCCATAAACGAACTACTTTTTAAAATTTTAAAGATAATCTTTGAAAATTTTAATTATTATATTTTTTTTCACATACTCTAAGGTAAATTTGTTGGTGTAAATTCACCTCCTAGGAGCACAATCTACAATATAAGCCTTCACAAATATGAGAGAAGCAAATCTCTTTCACCAAAAGTAAAAAAAAGAATGAATTGAGACGAAGAATAATGTACATTGGCCTTGCCTATAAAGGAAAGGGGAAAGCCGGTAAAAATGTATCTGACAACAACTACCAATTAATTAAATGCACTATGACTAAGTAAACATAAGCAAGTAAATATCCTATTTACTCTAGAACACCCCCCCCCTCCTGCTTAAGTGTAACTTAGGGAGATTATTAGGCAATATCAAGATGCAATATGGGTCTTGGCTACACAACCGTGATAGATACCCATTTACAATGAAAAATGTAATGCAATCTCTCACAACTAAAGAAAAGTAGAAAAAAAATGTGGGAGAAAACTCCACTCCCAAAGATAGAAAAGAAAAACAAGATGCATGGATGGATGACTCAATAACACCCCCAAGAACTACATACATCATGTATATACAATCAATGATCCTCCATAGGAAGGATAGGAGACTACATTTAACTCCCCTATAATGAATAATGTCCTGCAAAAATGGTAAGTGCTTGAAGGAAAAACATAGTCTAATGCCCACAAATAAAATTTCTCCCTTTGGGAAGAAGATAAACAAAGTACAAATGTAGGAATGCTTCCCATTCTGGATAGGAATTAGCAAGTGAAATCTAAATATAGGATGATAATGTCATTGAAATATGCTCATGTGTCACCAAGACCTTGGAAGATGATGCCACAAACCAATCAAGAACATGCCCAATCACAATAGAAAGTGACAAACAAGGTATCACTGGAAACTAATTTTGAACATTCTCCAAAGAGAGAGATGGAGTGACAACAATTGTACCACAACTATCATCAAATAGGAAAATTAATCCTTCAAATGTATCTTTCAAGTCTGAAATATGAGATTCCACAAACAATGGACCAATATCGGACAAATAGGAATCCCAATTAGGAAGATAATCCTATTGCTCAGGAATGATGGAAGTACTCAATGAAGGTGGGTCAACTATATTTGACAAAGAATCAAGAATCTCTGAAGCAACTGCAACCTTATCTGAAGTCTCAAAACCTCCAAAGGATCACAAAACATGGTTTATCTTCTAAAGAATAAAGAGGCGATTGGTATTGAAAGATGATCATCGAGAGATGACGGCTATCATGATCTCCATATGATTCGAATGTAAGTCCAAGAGCACAAGAGCACTCAAATGAACAAGTGATTCCAAAGGTCATCATTTATATGCTAAAAAATAACACTCAAAGACTTGAGTCATATATCCACTTCACATGTGCTGAATAGAACTTCATTACACAAATATGGCGGGTAATATGTTTCACTAAGATGAGTGACAATAAAATCACTCCATTTCCTAAAGTCCCTTTCCTAAAGAAGCCATTATAATTGATAATTCTTCAAAATTTTCAAAGATAGTTATAAAACCTCCAAACAAGAATTATAAGGTTAAAAACTATTTGGTGCAAAAATTGTGGGGTCGATTGCTTGATCTCCATGCCAACACCAAACAAACTCCACCTGAATCAAATTCAATGTTGAAATAAGGAATTTCAAAATATTTAGCTCAAATAATATCCATGTTGAAATAATTCAATGTGTCTTATCCATGGTAACTTTTAAGTATCACACCTAGTAGGAAAATTATATGGACCATTCAACATTCCATAAACCAACTATTTGAAATTTAAAGAAAAAATAAGATAAGGTCTGAAAATTTTAATTATTATATTTTTTTCACATACTCTGTAATTTTGTTGTGTAAATTCACCTCCCATGAGTAACAATCTACAATATAAACCTTCAAAAATACAGAGAAGCAAAGCCTTTCACTAGAAGTAAAATAATAATGAATTGAGATGAAATCATCACTATCTTCCTATGGAAAGGGAAAACCAGAAAATGTAACTAACAACAACTACCAATTAATGCACTAAGCAACTTAAGCAAGTAACATCCATTTATTCTAGAACACCCTCTATGTAACTAGGGAGATTATTATGCAATATCAAGATGTTGGGCAGGTAAGAACCGCAACTTAGGGAGATTATTACAATATCAAGATGCAATATGGGTCTTGCTACACAACCATGATAGATACCCATTTACAATGAAAAATGTAATGCAATCTCTCACAACTAAAGAAAAGTAGAAAAAAAATGTGGGAGAAAACTCCACTCCCAAAGATAGAAAAGAAAAACAAGATGCATGGATGGATGACTCAATAACACCCCCAAGAACTACATACATCATGTATATACAATCAATGATCCTCCATAGGAAGGATAGGAGACTACATTTAACTCCCCTATAATGAATAATGTCCTGCAAAAATGGTAAGTGCTTGAAGGAAAAACATAGTCTAAAGCCCACAAATAAAATTTCTCCCTTTGGGAAGAAGATAAACCAAGTACAAATGTAGGAATGCTTCCCATTCTGGATAGGAATTAGCAAGTGAAATCTAAATATAGGATGATAATGTCTTTGAAATATGCTCATGTGTCACCAAGACCTTGGAAGATGATGCCACAAACCAATCAGGAACATGCCCAATCACAATAGAAAGTGACAAACAAGGTATCGCTGGAAACTAATTTTGAACATTCTCCAAAGAGAGATGGAGTGACAACAATTGTACCACAACTATCATCAAATAGGAAAATTAATCTTTCAAATGTATCTTTCAAGTCTGAAATATGAGATTCCACAAACAATGGACCAATATCGGACAAATAGGAATCCCAATTAGGAAGATAATCCTATTGCTCAAGAATGATGGAAGTACTCAATGAAGGTGGGTCAACTATATTTGACAAAGAATCAAGAACCTCTGAAGCAACTGCAACCTTATCTGAAGTCTCAAAAACCTCCAAAGGATCACAAGCATGGTTTATCTTCTCTAAAGAATAAAGAGGTGCATTGGTATTGGAAAGAGGATCATCGAGAGATGATGAAGTATCATGATCTCCATATGATTCTTGAATGTAAGTCCAAAGAGCACAAGAGCACTCAAAATGAATAAGTGATTCTAAAAAGTCATCATTTATATGCTTGAAAATAACTCTAAAAACTTGAGCCATATATCTTTCCAAAAAATATACCCACTACATGTGCTTGGAATAGGAACTTCATTACACAAATATGGCAATAGGTTATGCTCACTAAGATGAGTGAGAATAAAATCAATCGATTTCCTAAAGATCCCTTTCCCCAAAGAAACCATTATAACTAATAATTCTTCAAAATTTTCAAAGATGGTTATAAAAACCTCCAAACAAGAATTATAAGGTTAAAAAACATCATATATGGTGGAAAAGTCGTTGGGTGCCATTGTTTGATCTCCATGCTAACACCAAGCAAATGGAAAAGTCGTTGGTTTCCATTGTTTGATCTCCAAGCCAACACCAAGCAAACTCCAATGAGCTTAGAGAGCACAACATCACACATATTACCAATTACCATACGTGAAAGACATTTCACAGCCACATGAGCCTTTGATCACTATTGAAGGAGGTGTAAAGCTATTTAAATAACAAAACAATACCCTACACTTCCAATGTGGGATAAATTTTCCCAAAATAACCTCAAAAATACTTGGGCCCACTTCCTCTATGTAGCAATTAGAAGCCCTAAATATTTAGGGGAAAACTTTATAATTTTAAAGTTTGATATCCACCTCCAACTACAAATGAATTGATAGAAAATCGTGCCATAAATGGACTGAGAGAAATCGTGCCTCTTCATAGAGAATGAAACACAGATTTGAAAGGCTTCCACATAGATTTCAAAGATTAAATCTTTGTAACATTCACTTCCAATCATGCTTTTTGAGCAAAAAATCAAGGGCCCTCTCAGCAGTATGAATCACAGGAGAAACGACATCACCATCACACGATTTTGCAATGCATGAATCTTTATTCAGACCCTACCGCAAATTTCTGTCAACCCACACGCATGACAGATAGCTACTTGCAGCTTCTCATGACAAAAGGAACATCTCTTGTGTGGCCTCCCAAGGGCTTTTGTGGCTTGGAAAAAACTTGTACGACCTTTCAAAGGCTAGTGCAGCCCGTCAAAGGTTTGGGAGCAGCTTTCATTTCCTATGCAAAGCAATGAAGACTTTAAATAGGCCCTCCAACGCTTCAAACGCCTTGCAAATTTCAAACACTTAGGCCAAGAATCTGTCCCTTTGTAAAATGTGCGCCTCTGGACAACAAATCGTGCTTCCAATGAAGAATATCAACCTTCAATAGGAAGAAAAACGTGCTTCTGCAAATGAACAAGATCACTTGAAAAGATTGAAGAAGAGAAAGAATATCGATAATAAATGGCAACTTTGAAATTTAACAAATTTCAAATGCTAAACAATCTC
The DNA here is from genome assembly GCA_007258455.2 of Sequoia sempervirens. Taxonomy (NCBI): domain Eukaryota; kingdom Viridiplantae; phylum Streptophyta; class Pinopsida; order Cupressales; family Cupressaceae; genus Sequoia; species Sequoia sempervirens. The sequence continues at coordinate 275,188 of VDFB02205061.1, read as the reverse complement.
CACTGAATAAATGATCTCAGACTCTGATGAAAAATATCAGTGGAAGGAGTTGTAGATGGTTGGATCTGATACCATGTTGGTGTAAATTCATCTCCCAGGAGCACAATCTGCAATATAAACTTTCACAAATATGAGAGAAGAAAAGCTCTTTCACCATAAGTAGAAAAAATAATGGATTGAGATGAAGAATAATGTACATTGGCCTTAGTTATAAAGGAAAGGGAAAAGCCAGTAAAAATGTAATTGACAACAACTAACAATTAATTAAATGCACTATGCCTAAGTAAACTTAAGCAGGTAAATATCCTATTTACTCTAACAAAATTAATGATAAAAGGTGAAACTAATAGTATCTCTACCATAATGAGGGATGAAAATACCAAAAGAAATAAGGATATAAGTATAGTCCAATTCCAAAAAGAATTTTTTCATGGTTGCAACCTACAAAATAGGAATTTAAAGGCATAAATTTGTAAATAAGTTTCATTTAGGCATAGTTTATTTTATAAATGCATGATAGTTAAAGAGCATGAATAAATTTGAATGATGATAAATAATATTTTAAATGATTCTTTATATGGAGGGTCATAAACATAGAAAAAATTAAAGGAAAATTAATTATGAGTGCCAAAATCTTTGAATACAACAAAGGCATGACATTATTTTTGGTACACAATTGCGTAATTAACTATGAATATGCATTTTGTTCGTGTAAATAATTAGGAATACTTAAACTATTTGTGTACGAAATGACTATGGTGAAAATTAGGCACAATTTTTTCTCTATTTTCCTCTATGATCTCTTTAGAGTGATACATAGTTATTTTATATCTCTATCATGGGAGAAACATTTGGATTGATTATTATATACAAAATTCCATTGAGAGATAAATTTATGATGGTTGAGGGTGTTCTCTCTTGTGGATTACTTCAAAGGTTAATGCTATTAGAGAAAAAAATGAAAATGATGAGAAAAATATATATTTATTTTTATATTGCTTACACAAGAAAGTGTAATTAGCATGGAATTTATTTTTTATGATTATGGGTTGTCAAACCATGCTTTTTCTTAAATAGCTAGCTTGGCTATGTTTTTATGATCATTTGGTTCTAAATTTTGTTGGCCCTTGAATGTCTATATATTGGTGTGTGTATTGTTAAATAAGCATTGAAGTATCTTATGAAACTGATTACACATAATTTTATAGAATGGAAATGTTGGGGCTTTAAGGATTATTACGTCTCTTGATAAATTGGTTAATTATTAATAATCAATCAAATATAGTCAAACTCATTATGTGGAAGCTACTAATTAGAACCTTGGTTGAAGTAATCCATCTTATTTAATTTTATTGAATATAAACCAAAATGTAGATAGTTATTTCTGGTCTCTATGGAACCTATTGACTTTAAGTAAATCAACAACCCTAGATCCTTATTTTTATTTACATATCCTATCAAATAATAAGACCAAATATGGGTACACTGCCAATTATAAATGTTTGGTGATTGCAAAAATAATTGATCCAAGTAGGTAAGATTATATTGTATATGTGGCATCTTTTCTTTCCTAATTAGTGAAATGGAAGAAAATATGAGTTGTTGAAGTCCTTGCTAATGTCGTTTGGTTCTATAGGTTTACAATGGCGATCTCATTTAGAATCAATAAAAATACATAACTAAGTTGGACATGATGTATGTCATTTTAGGTCCCACCCCTTCTAAATTTCATGTGTATTACAAGAATATTGGAATTGAATTGTTATCATATTGCAATGGAGATAATAATAACATCAATCATAGTATGCAATTTTTTTTTTGCATCATATCTCAATTCTCAAAGGTGGTTGGTACTTGTGTAAGTATATTGGACACTAAATGTGACAAATAAGTTGCATCTATTGGATAATGCCATTATAAACTATTTTTTAGCTTGCATTTTTTCTTTTTGACATACTTGTTTGAATGGTTTATATTTTCTCTCTTTACAAACTAGAGCAATTGCACTAAAATGACTATTATTTGCTAAATTTTCTCCATTTTGAGAAGGTTGTGTCAAGATGTTTCTTGGAGCACATAGCATCAATTATAAAAATATATTTTTAGCATTTTATATTGTGGTTGCTAACATCAAGGAACTTGAACTAGCTATGTGTGATTAAAATGCGATTAATAACTTAAATCTAAATATTTTTTTCTATCATTAGTATATTATTACTTGGTATGGATTGTATGAACTTTTCCCTTAATCTTATTTTAACTTTTTTTCATTCCTCTACCACATGCTATGGTTACTAGTGGAAAAAATTAATAAAGAAAGCCAAATTTATTCACTTTTTAGAGATAATCTCGTTAATGGAGGGTCACCAATTATAAAAACTAATTAAATGTATACAAAAATTTGATAGCTTTATTCTTTTAGCCATTGGAGTTAAAATTAACAAGTCACTTTTCCAATCCTCCACTCTTCAAAACCATCATTCCTTAACATGACAATTTTAGAAGGGTCACATCTTAACCCAAGTCTAAAATGAGGGCTTAAATTGACACCTAACCCTAGGTATTCAACTTAGGGTCCCAAAACCCATAGAATACATAAAATAAATATTTTTACAACCCTATAAAAACCCCCAAAAAAACTAGTCCAAATTTTGACAAGGATGGGAACACAACTCCAAAATTCAACCTAATGGCCTCATTGACTTTACAACATTAAAAAATAATTCATGTTCACATTACAAATAAAATAAATTACAAATGGCAATATAGTCCTTCTAAATGGACTATAGTCTAGTTTCACTATTTGACCAAATTAGGGTTCCCTTGAAGACCTTTGTTCCTTTGGCCATGGAATCAACCTAAAAACTCAATTTCACAAATTAATATATTCATGTAATAATTATAGTCAAAGAAACATAATTAAAAATATACAAAAGTATGCACACGATCATTAATAAATCTCATAGATTACTTGATAAAATATTACCATAACATTTAATCATTTATTTTGATCTTGATCAATTTAATTCTCAAAAATAAAAATTGTTTAGAGTCATCCATTCAATAAACACCTAATAGATAATGCACACAACATGACTTAACTCATTATAGATAAAAAGGTATTCAATTGAACAATCTCATGTTAAGCACCTAGAGTTTAAGATGCCAAAATAACCTTTCATACCCACACATTGTCAATGCATAATTAAGATTATTCAAAATATGTCAATCATCATCATTCTTTGCAATAGTTTGAGTTATTTTAAACAACACATCATTGTTTGATTTAGTATACTTATAGGGTTATAAGCCTCCACCTAAATAACCAACGATTAGTAAATCTAGTAATTATTTTCCCAATAGAACCCATAATCTTGACATGCTAGGGTGGGCCTCACATCATGTCCCCCCACCCCCAGTAAGACTAAACCTCCTCTTGGAAGTCAACAAGGAGGTAAGACACCCATTCTCAAGCTAATCTAGCACAGTGAAATGGTTACAATTCATTGTTAAACAAGTAGTAAGATAAACACAATACAGTCAATTTGATGCAAAAGAGTTCCTGCAACTCTCAACACACTCAACATACAATAAACATTTCTAAAATTTAATTAAGACAATTCAAATCAGCAACACATGAAAATTTTCATTCATTCAATGTCTCCTACAACTCATGAAATCATAATAAAATTGTAAATACAACATATGAAGCCCTTTGGACTAATGAAGAACATTAAAAATCAACTCCTATGATCTATTACAAGCAACAAGATCATCTACAAGTGAGTCCTATTCAATCCTCTAACTTCTTACAATTTCTCTCTTCTCCACCTACAAATTCCTTTTGGAATCAATTGCACAATGCACCAATGAACTTTCCAAGTTGTTTGTTTCTGATTTTCATCTCCAACTTGTAAAACCAAGTTTGAGAACAAATCCCAGAGAAAAGACACACCCAACCTTTGCAACTCCAAAATTTGGAACTGAAAAATTAAAACATAGTGTAAAATCAATTCTTCTTGCCACCACTATCACCTGCAACTAGAAACTCTCCAACTCCACTCCCCTATCTAGAAAATCAATAAATTTTCATAAATTATAAATGTTGACTCTTCAATGCATGTTTACACAAATTCTAGGAAGACATGCCTCCACTAGCCATCACATTCATTCTCTTCCTTCATAAATAGGAATTCAAATTCAAATTTTCCCAACATGCATATAATGGGTGTCCCATTCCCACCTATATAAATAAGGAAAATTAAATAATATGTAATCATTTTATAACCCCCAAGAAATCCCACATAGAAGTTAGATTTTTGGCATTTTAAGTTTTAAATTACAATTTTCAACACTTTCCCAATATAAATTTACAATCAAAATTTTGTCCAATTATTCAAATTCTAATTTTTTGGACAAGAAAATCAAAACATGACATAAAAAATTAGTCCAAGCCAAGTCGCATCAAAATTTAATTCTTTTTGGTTGATGCAAGATTGTCTTCAATGATGGATGCTCTGGCATCATAATTAGAATGGTCAACACTAAATAAACATCCTAAAGGTTATTTCCCTTGAATAGGAGGAACACCTCATCACAACAAACATAGGTATTCATACACACTAATCATAGGATGAGGTTAACATGACCCATATAACTCACAAATGATTGCTACATACAAGAGGAACAAGTCATCCTACAAGGGTTATAGTTCACTTATTTACTTTGTTATCACCAACCAACTTACAAATTATCCAACCACTATTAGTTAAGGAAAGAGTTTCAAATAAACCTTACCCTCAAAAGAACCTATACACCACATTATGTGATCAAAGCAACATACTCATCTTGACTATGCAGTCATTTAATTTCTTCAAACAATTATTATTCTCTAACACCGGTTTCTCACCCATACTTCTAAATTAACAACTGCCAACACATGAATCATTACAAAAATAACTTACATGACTCACATCACAAGGCTCATATAATGGGCTTATGAGTTGGACTAGCACCAACATACTTAGTGCATAACTATAAAACCATAGGCCATAGATCTATACATCCGAATATCCATGCAAGTGTCAATCCCAATGAAGCAACATCTAAATAATCATCACTTATGCATTATTCGTTTGCAATGCAAGTTTTTCAAGGAGGAAGAATATTGCTTTCTTACTCTAAATATGTGTTGGATGTTAGTGAACTTTAGTGCTGCAGCCAAAGAATCTCTTGGTATTTCTCTTGGTGTGTCCTTATAAATATGGGTCAAACCTTGAACCAAAAAATATATTGCCAGCTGAAAACTAAAGAAGTGAGAAAATTAAACATTTTAGTCATCAAAACAAATGGAAAAATCTAAAAATAGAAATAAAACAATTTGATAACTAGGAAACGTATTGATTCATTGCTGATATAAGAGTAGGTTGGTTTGTTACGGTTGGGCTTCAATGGCTAATCTAAAATGTAAGGGATTATTTTTGCCACAATGATTGTAGCAGACGTGAGAGAAATGAACTTTTTCTTCCTTCATGCCAAAAATGGAGGAAATAAATTACTTGGTATGCATTGAATAAATATGGCTCACTGTAGCTCTAAATCATAAATGATGAGCATTACACACAAAGGATAAAAAATTAATGCAACATTTAAAAAACATCTTTGGCTCTAAGAAATTGATTGCTATTCTAATTACTATCCTTAGGGGAATGAACTTGTTAAACCTTAGGCTAAACAATTATAAAACATGTATAAAATTGTAATGCCCACAACCCTAGGGAAGTTGCAACTACTAACAATTCTACAACAAATTTTTTTTTTTTTAAACATACAATTACATGTATAATAACTACGCAAAGCCAACAATCCCCTAAGGTCACGAGACAAAGGTTAATTAATTCACAAATTATAATCACATGCATGTAATGAAACATAACAGCATTCACTTAACTAATTAAAGCACATACATTCCATACATGAGATTTTCATTAACGCCATGAGATCCTTCATGGTTTCCAAAAGCAGAAGATTATATAATTACAATTACATCTCTCATTCCCAGAATGAGGCAAACCAATAACATGATTGTTTATTACAATTTCCACCTCGATAAAAATGAGGGGTAAATAAAATACAAAAGCACTTGCATAAGTGAAACTAAGGTAGCAACTGGAATCCCACGAGCCCTCCAACACGAAGGCCTCGTCCACATAAGCCAATGCCAAATCAACGGAATATGGTGCACGTTCCACCCAACCATGTGATACCCGAAGGCTCACCCCCCGTGCTAGGAGATAGTAACAAGGGTTTCAGGTCAAGACCAACAACCTCTAAACATAGGCAACATGACTCAACTGATAAAGGGTACGAACATGACACCACATGACACAAGGGTTACAATGCTTCCAGATTTCAAATACATGAACAAATCACAAATACAAATATAATGCTGACTTAGAAGAAGTGTCATCACAATGTTGCATGGGATATCCTGGCAAGTCTTCCTAGGTCCCGGCCCCCATCTCGGGATATCCTGGTAACCTCTAACGACTCCCGGCCCCACATGCAAACCAATGCGGAATCAGTTATCTTTCGAAGGGACAAGATAACGATCTTGCCATTCCAGGCCTTCTCGTCTCATCCCAAGTCTATACGAGCACTTGCGTCCATGAGCGAGGCAAAATTAATCTTTTTAAAATGTTGGAACCACCTATACTAATTAATTGATTTAAGTTTTCACTGAATTAACCAACTTACATTGAGATCTCCTGGCACCACTTTGTGTGTCGGCCCTCAATGCAAGCCACTTCTCTAAGACAACACGTGGAACTATGCCACCACCAAAGGGTACTCAAGTGCAACCTAGGGATAATGAATCCCTAAACACGACATGAAGTCAATCTGTCCCGTCCAAGATAACCGGGTTTGACTGGACACATTTAACGCACTACCCAAGGTTAACCAGGGTTGACCGACACAACAACCACTCAGAACACATAAAAGAAAGTTCCCATCTAGAAGACTTACATAACACTGACGAGATTGCCCCACACCAAGAACAAACGCCTCATGACAAAAGGAAGCATTACAGGTAATTTAAACTCATCTATGTTAGGATTTCTTAAATCCAATTCACTCAATGACGTAGTGCACTAATCAATGTAAATAAACATATTCTTTGCACAATCATATAAGGGTTTGAATGTTCGTTTGATTCTTATTGGCGCAATACCCACATTGTCTAAAAAAAACAATTTTTTTCTTTGCTAACCAATGATTTTCCATAAGCCAATTTCCATCTATCTCTTAACAAATAACTCATTATAATTTAAATACTTTATCTCTTTTAAGAACATAATTTCACATTTAAAAAAATACATTTATATTTATTAAACATCTACGAAATCGAATAAACATGTATATATATATAAACATATACTCGCTATATATGTCTATATATATATATAATTACACATATATTTTAAAATATATATATATGTAATTAATTCTAATTATAAAAGACAATTACTTAAGCACTCATTAAAATATAATATAAATATATTATAATATATATTATATATATGTAATATCAAATTACATATATATTATATATCATTAAATATATATATATATATATATAATTATATTTTAATCATTAAATAAAATAATAAAAACAAATTTTATATTAATATATATATATTAAATATAAAATATATAATATAAAATATATCATATATTTTATACTTAATATACATATAATAATAAAAAAAGAAACGCATTTAATACGAACCCCAAGCGAAGTCAACAAGGGTTTACGGCAGGGCCGAGCCCTGCCTTAACAGAGCACACAACCCCCATTGATGGGGGCGGCGACCTGTGTGGGCAGCGTCGGCGCTGCCTCCACAGGCCGCCGGCGCCACCAATGGGGCTGCGTGGGGGGTAGAAACCCCGTCCATTTCCTTCGCCACAAAAAAAATGGCGATGCCGTTTTGCGAATTTCGCACAACTTGACTGGTAAAAAAAACATATCTCTGGTAAAAACCAGAATGTGAAATTTCGGATTTATCATAAATATATATATTTATATATATGTATATGTGTATATATACAATTTGGGTATGTATATATATATACATATATATAAATATATATCCAAATTTGCAACTAAAAAACAAAAACACAAATTTTCTTCATACCCAGATTGGGCAAATGATCATTTCCAGCATTTGAAATGAAATGAAAACAATGGATTTAAACAACCTAAAATGGAGATTTCCCTTTCTTTTTTTTTTAATTCAAGAAAGTTTTCACAACACACAACAATCTAAACAAGATTTTGCATTGAAATAACCATGTTTTCACAATATTTTTGGAGGATTTTGATTCAAATTTAAATGAAGTTTCTTTTTTTTTTGATGGGTTTAACATCTAATTCACAGTTTTGAAACTTGAACAATTTTAAAACAATTCTACAAGATTTTCACATAAACAAAATTTGCATATGGATTAAACCAAGCACCTTGTGTTTTCTCCAACTTGAAGCCTTCCAATGGAGGTTGCTTTTCTTCAAAATTTCTTCCACAAATCTTTCAAACACACCCTCCAAGAATTTCTCCAAGCTCCTTCAAGTTTTTCTTGCTCTCAAAAATTGTTTCAATTATGAAAAAGATAATTCAAAAAAAGAATCCATTTTCCTTATGCCCTTCTCCAAATTGTCAAACCCCTAATTTAGTCACCCACCATAGTTATTGCTATTTTGGATATTTTTATTTTTGAAAATTTAAAAAAACAAGTCTATTTCCCTTTTCAAAAGCATGATAATTATTTAAAACCAATTTCTATTTGCACCCCCAAATGACAATTAAATTCCCCTTTGCTTCACAAAATTTAATTTAACAATTTACATTAAAATAAAACAAAACATTTTTAATTTATTTTCTTACAAAAAGGAATGCAAGGCAATCTTCCATCTATTTTTTTTTTTTGATTTGCCTCAAATTTAATAACACTAACATAACTAATTTAATTTACTTAATCAATAATTAAATCTAATGCATGATTAGATTAATTTATTGATTGAATTTAAATTAACTAATTAAATAACAAGCACTCTTAAGTATTTTGACAATAAAATTAAATAAAGCAAGCACCATTTCACTAGGAAATTAATCACGCAAGCAAGGAGAGACGAGACGACAAGGAGGATAACATATCCCAACTGACAACCCGATGACACACTATGGTTAGGGTGATGTCCTGACACAGAAAACCAAGCTACTATCTCCCAATCGTTTTCTGTTGAACAAGGGACATGCTCAGACCTGTGGAATCAGGTGGAGTCACTGTCCTGTACCTGCATCCTGCACACAACACGAGTGTCAAACATGCATACATATATATATAAATATCAAAACACGCCGTGAAGAGGAAATCGCGGAATCACAGGGCACTCGCGTGCGAGTGATGTGACCCCGTCCCCTTCACCAATACAATATCGCTAACTAACGCCTCTAATCATCAATGGTATAATCAAAGCATAAAGCATCAATAATTCACATACATAATAATTCAATCCACAACATGAATTAATAATATCATCTAATTAAAGTACCATCACATCAAAACGTAGTGTTTACATCGCTTAACAATTTGCGGTCAAAGAAATCAAGTTTACAACCAAAGTGCTGATAAAGCAAACATAAATATAACAAACATTGCTCGATCAAAAGAACAAAATGGAGGGGTGTTACATCTCATCAGATCTTTCTTTAAAATTTAATAATCATAATGTTTCTTATCTATTAAAAAAAAATCTAATTAAAATATAAGGATTCTAAGTTAATACTAGAGAGAATTAATGTAATGCCTAAAACTTTCTAACAAAACCATTGATAAAGACATAACACAAACTTCAAATTTTTGACAAGCATAAAACTAACTCACAAATCATTTGTTCTTCTAAACTAAAAATCCTAATAATGTTATGCTTTAAGATTGAAGATGAGATATATAGTTTTAAATGATATTACAAATTACAAGATGTGGAGAAGCTTAGATAAATACTATATCTATTGCACATCTTAAATGTAAAATTGTGTTGCATAGAATATATGATAATGGAAAATTCTAAAATTACAATATTATTTATCAACTAGTCAAATACTTTTCTCTTCGTAAAGTTTGGCTTTTTCTTTGCTGCAATAAGAACTGAAGCAAATCTTTATTTTTTTTAAATGGAAAAATTGCTTCTTAGCTTAGCTTGCTTAGCTGATTTTCTTGGGTTATTTATCACGTGCGATTTTATGCCAAGGAGGCATGCATTCTTCTTTAATTTCCTAACCCCAGTTCTCTCTCTGAAGCACTAAAACTTTAAAGCCAAATAAGATTTATGGACATTTCTGATGCTTATGTTTTATGAAATGAATATATGGATATATCACATCTCATATATTGCTTGCTGAAGCACTAAGACTTTAAAAGCCAAATAAGATTTATGGACATTTCTGATGCTTATGTTTTATGAGATGAATATATGGATATATCACATCTCATATAATGTATTACTGAAGCACTAAACTTTAAAGCCAAATAAGATTTTGGACATTTCTGATGCTTATGTTTTATGAAATGAATATATGGATATATCACATCTCATATAATGTATTGAAACCCCTTTTTAGATTAACGATGCATGTCTTGATGCTTATGTTTTATGAAATGAATATATGGATATATCACATCTCATATAATGTATTGAAACCCCTTTTTAGATTAACGATGCATGTCTTGAGTAGTTGAGAGAATTAATATTCCTTTTGATGCATATCTAGTTATCTTGGTTTTGATTTCCAGATGGATTTTGGTGCATTATAATTTTCTGGGTGGCTCAAAATCATCCTCAAAGTATAGGTCTTGCCAACGACCTTGATTAGGAAATGCTTGCAAATAACTATCCTTGAACTATGCATCGGGTGCTATCTTCATGGAAACGGTTAGTGTCTATTATTTTACACGGTTAGTGCAGATTTTATAGATTTGGGCCTTAACTGTCTTAAAATGATGTAATTAATTTTTTGAGTTTTTAATAATGATTATTTTGGTTCTAGGAAAATTCACCATCAACAATTCACTGTCATGGAAAATTCATGGACGGAAAATTCACTGCCAAGTAAAATTCATCACTATGAAAAATTAAGCATTAATATTTTTTAGTATATATTTCCAAAACTTTGATTTTATTAAAAATATTAATGCGGTTAATTTTTTGTCATGATGAATTGCTGGCAGTGAATTTTACTTGGCGATGGATTTTCCATGGCAGTGAATTACTATTAACCAATTTTCCATCATGATTTGCTGACAATGAATTTACCATATACCATTATTTTTATATTTATATTCTTTTTATATGATTCACAGAGTGCATCATATTTCATAACTCAGGCACTATTACATTATCGCTGCTATTAGACACCAACCTGCCAAGATATTTTTCTACTGAACTAAATTCACATGGGAAGGATTTTGTTTTGAACTAGCATATACATATCAATCTAACTTTTCCTCTCATTTAGACAAAGATGCGTGTGACTCACCATAGAGTGTAGAGGCGCAATGAATGATCCTTGATTTCAGTTCTCTATTTCTATGACCTTTGACTCTTTTTTTTAAGCTGTTCAAACTTTCTCCCCTCTCTCACTCCGCCTCCTTTAATGCATCTTGTGCATATCATTGTGCATATCATTGTCAATATCGCATTGCAGGCCAGCCCCCTGTAATGCCTGTGAAGGCAGATTTATAAATCGTCACCTATAGAAATTGGCATCTATCCCTCTTATGCTCCCCCCAGGCCATATTTTTAAGGTAATTGGAGTTTAATTTCTTTGCCTCCATTGATGTTGTCATCCCCACTACTCATTACTTGGTATTTTTTCAACTAAACACTTAGCTTTTCCTTTATGATCCCTAGATGTCTAGCTAACTATTGTTCCAACTATTGCAGAAAACTGCCCTCCACGGCATTGAACTATTGTTTAACTTCCCAGACTTTGAGCAAGCATTGTCATGGTTTAAATCATTAAAATAAAACAAGCACATCATGTAATTATCATGCAAAGTGTTTGTTGTGTCAAATATGCAATTAAATATTCTCTTCCTCTTTAGTATTGATGCCCTTTTTTAAAATAGGATATAAAAATATGAGTTATTTCCTATAACTTAGGCTTTTCTTTCTATTCTATCATCACTTTCTACTCTACTTTAGAAGTGGAGTTATTTATTTAGTTATTGTATTATAGATATTTTTAAGAATAATTGAAAAGTAAAACATTCTTATTTTGGGAATGTATCTAGGTTAATTAAATTTTATATTTTTATCTAACAAGGTATGCAATCATACACAAACTAATTTATGTTCTCTACAACTCAAACAAATTTGATATCACATGTAGCCTTGGATAGATAAATTGACTAAACTCTAAAAGTTTATTCAACAAGTTGTTTTCTATGACCCGGTTGTAAACTATCACTTATGAAATGAATTTTCTTCCTATTGCAGGTGAGTTGACCAAGTGGCCTTACATCCTCTTCCCCTTATATAGACTTCCTCCTGGAAGTCTTTAAGGGAAGAGACTAGAATTAAATTTTAACCCATATCACTGAAATGGAGAGGAAAGGAAATAAGCACCATTTCATAATGTTTCCTACACTTCTAGTTATGATAATATAGTGATCATGATAAATTTTAACTATGTATGCCATTCTACCAATCTATTTAAGCATTTCACCAATAGTGATTATTACATATTGATCTATTAAACTTTCACAAAACATAGAATCATATGTTTCTCACTAATAGTGAATATTATTAAATGAATTTTGAAATTATTTCCATCTTATAAAAATTGAAGAACAATAATTACCTAGCTTATGAAATATGCAGCTAGATAATATACTATCTCAAAGAATGTTATTGCCAAGTAATTAAACATTGTACTAAAGTTTGTGAGTGAGAAATACCTCTTTCAATGGCGTTTAAAATGAATTCTCATAGTTCTTTGCATGATACTATAAAATTTAACTCAACACATTCTTTGTTATATGAAGCTTACTTCCATCCTCCCGATTCCTTCAAATCTAAGCTTGATTTGCACTCAAACAAAATCATTAGTAAAACATAGTAAATCTATCCAAAGAAATTTGAACTCACTCATAATACAATTAAATGGTCATTAGGTTATAAATTTTTTGTAGAGACCAACACCTATTTTGTAATTATTTCATTGTAACACTAAGTGATTCACTATACATACATGATAAAAAAATATTGGATAGTTTAAATGATTTATCTCAAGATTGACTAATTAGTCGATTAAAACTAAGAACTTTACCATTACTAACAACATATATAGATATTATAATTACACTTAGCTTGATCATTATCATCTTAATGGCATACACTTAATCTAAACAATAGAATAGAATAAATTTAGAATAGAAGGGTTTGTAACTATGATATGAAGGAAGGGCCTTACAATTAATTATTACAAAATAACCCAAATATTGAGTGAGTTTCTCATCAATGAAGAAGTTGACATAACTTTGAATTTCACTAACTATTGACTCGTGTCATGTATGAAGAAAAGGAAGATAGAGCACCAAGGATAAAAATAGTTGATGGATAAAAATATCACACAGAAAACTATTTGAAATAATATTAGTAATTCAAACTATACAACTATTAATATAAATTATTTGACATGTATAGATGTGATATTTCAAGTCTAGGTTGTGGGGAACAAGTTCAACTTATTTGAAATATACATACTCCTAAACTATTTTTCTTGGGAAGAATTCTCTCAAGTCTATTTTATGTCTGTAAGCCCAAATTATTTTAAATGGTTGCTCAAGATATTTCTTTAATTGTACAAAATTTTCTAATCTTGTAAATTTTGCTATTGATAAAAGCTATGATACAAGTTTGGTTGAAGTTCTCAATAACTTGTTCATTGATAAGCTATATAGATTATCTATTCTTAATGGTATAGATGAAAGGGTAATTTCCTCAAGTCCTTTGAGTCTAGTGTGTCTCATCACACCCTCCCAATATTTTTTCATTTATATCTCCTCCTTATTTATCTTTTCTCTATGGCAAGGCTTTCTCCACTCTTAATGTTGAGCCTATTCTAATCTCCATTTATAATATTTTTTCCCCATTAAGAATGTTTATATGGCTTATTTTGTTTCTTCCCATCCCACTAGTGTTGTAACTACTTTCATTCATCATGCTAGAATAGTGCTACATATGACTACCTCTAACCCCATTAGTACTATAACTACTTCCATTATAGCTTCTCAAATTTGTATGAGATCTAGAAAAATAGGGTCTCATTATTGTGTTCACATATACTTGTTGAATATGGTCTAGACCTATGTTATGGATTTTTTGTAAGATGACGGATAAATAGCTATAAATTACAATTCAATAATTCAACTCATAATTTAGTTGAAAAGGATTTGCAAAATTTTCTCACCACACTATCTAATTATATAGTTGGGGAGGTCATTGGTTATTGCTAGGTTCTGAGTGAAAGTGTTCTCCATGAGCAAGTTTCAAGAAAAATGCCCAATTCCATTTTTAAATTTTTTATTTCTATTAGTTTTGGGTGAAACATGCTTGATAATGTAGACATGTAAAAATTCCTAATGCATATTGCACATCCCAAAACTATATTTTTCCATTATTAGTATCATTTCACTTCATTAGCATCATTAATCCCATTTTTACATCATTTCTATTGACATCATAATTATTTCTATCATTTAACCCTATTTCCCTCTATTAATTAAATAATTTTGAATTATTTAATTAATTCACTATTTTATCACTAATTCAACCTCATTCCTCCTAATTAATTAAATAAACATCAATTATTTAATTGTCACTAACTTAACTTATTCTTATATTTTAATTAAATAATTATCAAATTAATTATTTGATTAGATATCAAAGCCCCTTCTAATATTTAAATAGTTATCTTTAATTATTTAATTATCCTAATTTCCTTCAAAATATCTTTACTTAACTTATCTGAAACATCATCTATTAATGCTGGTCTCAGTTGGTGGATTACGAGGGTATTCCTTTTCAGTGCTGATGCTATTTTACTATTAGTCACTTGGCTCATGACTGTTCTTGAGGCTCCCACCCTATTTCCTCCTCTACCTGGTAGAAGAATTCTCTTCGTGAACACTTAACAATTCTCCTACTGCAGACTCTGCTTCTTCTAACTGAGGTTCTAGGCCTCCTTCTCCCTATGTGAGGACAAATAATATTTCTATGGTAGATGCTACTCCTCCTGTGGATTCTACCGTGCTATCTTTGGACAAGGCTGCTCCTAATGTTCTGTGTGCTACCTCCATTAAGGCCCATTCTGCCCCCTTTTTGGAGAGAAACTATCATAACTTCAAATTATGTTTTTGTAGGCTTGGCTTTGGATGCTTCATCTAAAGTATCTATTGTTCCTCTTGTCAGTTATTCTAGAGGGGAGTCTCCCCCTACTGAACAAAATTTTTCAATTTCAATTTCATATTCTTCTTGGACAATTGTGCATAGTAAAAAGAAACATATTTCAAAAAAGGTATCAATTTTGTTTAATATGCCCTCAGAGGCTTTACTACCGGGTTCTAGCTCTATTTCTTGAACAAGTTCTCTTTGGTTGTTGTTTTTAGTCTATGTTTTTCTTGTAGCTCCTTCATTGCTACTGGTCTATCTCAAATAAGAACCTCTTACTCTATATTGTTGATCTACTTTCCAAAAATATATAAAATCACCCTTCATCCTTCTCATTCATCACCTATAATTTTCATAGCTAAGTAATTTTCATCTTGAGCATTTATCTTGAGAGCATTATCATAGCATCTAGTTCATCTTACATCAAGATTTTGCAAGATATCATGGAGGCTTTTGTGTTGAAGCAACCTGACATATCAACTAACACAGGTTACTCCAAAATGGGATGGTAAGATTGTTCTTTGTTTTAGATTTAATCGTGTCATTGATTTGATTAGCCTTTGTTTAAATTTATAACTTATTTGCAATCATATCTCATTTATATGTGGGTTCATTGTTAATAATCCATTCTATATTTTCCCCTTATAGATTGAACATTTTTTCCAGAATGTGTTCAATCAAACACCTTATGCTACATATGCTCGACATTGGAGCCACTTGGTTTCAGCCAAAACATATTCAATCAAATATGTTTCACCTAAAATCATCTCACTAAAAATAATTTAATTAAATTCAAAAGTGTGGCATAGGTCTATGCTTTTAGCCACATGTGTTTATATAACTTTATATACTTCTATATAGCTATACACACGTATATAAATTTATATGAAATTAAATAATTGTATACACATAAAAACTTATACAAATTATTTTATATCAAGATATGGTGCTATAAATATTATTTACAATTTTTATGTTTACACATTGTATAGTTACCTTAATTATAATTTTGACATAATATTTCCCTATCTATCTTAGGATATAACCCTAATGATATTTATGTTGGGTTCTCATATCCACCTCTTGTTTGTAATTTATTTCTTAGCTAGTCTCTAAGTTACTATCATTAAAATTCTTGATTTGAATGTTTAAGGAGACTTTTTATGTTATGTTACTATCATTCATACATTAGAAAAGTCTGTAAGTGTTCACCATGAGATTGTTACTCTTCAAACTCTAATGAAACCAATAAATAAATAGCTTGGAAGTTGTTTGGGAATATCTACAACTTAACAAATCCTTCTTGAAGCATTGAAACCTTTTATTATCTTTCAAAAGAATATTGGTCCCAAGAATTTAAATTTAAAGGATGAAAAGAAGGTAGTTTAGAATGAATGATTGAAGAAGGATATTTGAATATATGCCCTACCTTGAATGCACCATTAGGTTCCCTTTAGTAGATCACTAATTACCTTTTATTTTTTCAATACTTTTGGAGGTAAAATTGTTAGTTTGGTATGTGTTGAAAACCTTCACCTAGCTATCATGGCATAGCTACAATTGGCGAGTAGGAACCATGACCCTTATAAACTCTATATGAGAATTTTTTTTGGTGTGTAACACCTACTACAAGTTCTAACACATATGATGTATGATATAAAAATCCCCTTATGGTTGTTGTAAAGAGAAAACTAGGTTTTTACTGTGTAATTAGTGTTGGAATCTGGAAATTTTCTTGAAAATATTTTTGTTGGATTTAGCCTTAGGATTAAATAATTATAATTCTATCTATTGAGTGGTATAGTTCTATGGCTTAGTTTATTTCCTAACTATTCCATTGCTTATTGTGGCATACCAAAGATTGCTTGTTGTAAAGGAGGGGGCAGAGCGGATTTACTTCCAGTTTAAGTGTTATAGTGGTATGCAAGGTTCATGGTGGGCAAGGATCATGGTTGCAAGGAATGGGTTGTGCTACAGTGGTGTGCAGGGCACATGGTGTGCAAGGATCGTGGTTGCAAGGTTCAGGGTTTTAGTATCCCCTGCTCAATTTTTGGCATTTTCTATGGATTATTTACCAAGAAACTACAAGGAAAAATTCCAGGTTCAGCCATGGGAGATGCCATTTTCTAGTACCATCAATAAAGAGCAACTACAATAGGTGTTCAATATAAACTACCCATCTCTATGTAGTTGTATTAAGTTGGTAATTTGTGATGAAATAATATGCCCAAGGACACAAAGGATTATATAATTTATATTTCCTCCAAATATGGTATTGATTTTCATCTCCGATGTCATTAATTTGGTAAATGATTATCCAATGGTACAAAGCATAGTAGTAAAGACAGTCAATGATGTTTTCCTGGTGAATAATGCATTACTCCAAAGTGTACAAGCTTATGATCTATGGAATGGTGAAGCCTATGTAGGAGGGATCTTTCCAAGGAATTATTTGGTTCATAAGAATAAATATATATAAATTCTGAAGCAATGAAGATGTCCATCAAGTTGGACTAGTCTGGACATTTATATAAAGTGCTTTCCAAATTTCATTTTGAACTGGGTAATGAAGCAGTGAGTAGGATCAAAAGATAGCATCATGCAATTTCAATCATCTTGTCACATGAGTTTGTTGAAAAAAAGCAACAAAAGGTCCCTCAACAAGTTCTTGATATTAATATCATAGTGTGATCACAATTAAACAATCAAGCTAAACTTGGTCAGGAAGAAGTTGGAGAAAATTCTATGCAATTCCCTATTGTTGGGGATGAATATCAGTAAAGCACCTTAGTAAAGCATCTTAGTATTCCATATTTTGGCTTTCACATATATATTAGCTAGTATAATTTATTTTGGAGATAGGCTAAAGGGGGGAAAAATGTAATTATATGAAGAATTCCAGCCATCGTTACTACTAAGCTTGATGGTAATCATATGTATTAAAATTTTTGGCAGGGATGGTAGGAGAAAATAGTAGGAAATCAGGAAAAATACCAGCTATCTTTGATAGTATGTCAAAATAATTTGGAATTTTTTTATTTAAAATCCATATATATTAATATAATATATAGGCTTATAGCCTTTTGTTTAAAAAAAATTAATTGTATAGTAATTTACAACCTCATTTTGAATCTCAGTGTTGAAGGAGTATCTTACTTGTGAAAACCATTTATTATTACATACAAATCTTGATAAATGTGTCCTAACATATTAGGAAACTAAGATAAATTAGGTTGTAGATGCATACCTCTTCAGTCATGGGTAGAGATAGAATTAAAATGGTTAAGTTATCATGACATTACTAGAAAAACTAATATCATTTTAGTATGGTGATTTATCTTTTTTACATGCATAAAAGTATAATCATATATAATCTAATAAGTTATATTTCTTTGTGTAATTGGAATTCTTATTTAGAGTTCAACATCATTTCTTAGATCCAAGAAATTCATCCAAGCCATAAAGAAGTGCATTTCATACTAGTGAATATTTTACCATTAGTGTGTAAGTATGGTTGTAGAGAGATAAATTTATTTATCATCCTACATGAGTGTACTACATAGTAAAGATGGGTTTTTTCTTTGGTTGGTTAACATTCAACACTTATAGAAATTGAAAATAACCTTGACAAGTACTTTCACTAAACCATAGATAGTGATTTATCTCTTCCTTACCAACTCTATGATTATAAAGTGTAAAAAAACCATTTCTCACAAGGGTAATAGTCTACTAAGAAATAAGAGAGATATGCCACAAAAATAGGTGGAATAGTCAACACAATTTGAGAACAACCATGTTGTCAACAATAAATGTCATCCTAATAGTATTACAACATCAATAAGATAGTATTGACCTAAGAAATAATGCAACACAATAGAGGTTGGTTACTTAGCCCATAAAGTTGCCATCCAAAATAATTCTTCAAGTACACTAACACTATCCAACATAGGCATAAGATTTTATATAATGACTAATGGACTACAATCTTTCTTAGGCTATCCTAATAGCATCATGGGGCATGACACACCTTTAAAATATTTTTATGGTCCCCATGGAGCCATTATTGACATTAATAATTGTTAATAGGGAGTTAAAGACAACAAATAAGACTATAATTAAGTGGTGTTTATCATGGAAAGACATAAAATACAAGCATGTATTGAACTTTTGCAAGTTTTATTCCTTTTAGAAAAATGAGTTATAATTATTTTATTGTAGCTAGTAGGATTGCCAAGTTTTTCATAAGATAACAATCATGCTAGGTTATTATCATAAATAGGCTAGATGCTCAATTAATTTCTTATGTATTATCATTGTACCATTATAGAGAACAACAATAGAACAAAAGGATACTCTTTGGAAATTATGAAAGTCATAAACATTTAGGATAGTCATGATTATTTAGGATACTATAAATATTACGGGATGGCCATGTGCTTAGATAGTCTTATTAAGGTTATCACAATCAACAAAAATAACAATAATATGTTCTATGTAGGATTTCATTAGGTACTAAATTATGAAGGTTTCCACCTTGTTGTTGGGCATCAATTAAAATTCAACAATGAAAACTAAGAGGACTATCTCATCAAGAGTAAGAGTGTCATAAATTTTAGTATCAAGTCTAAGATTATTTTAAAGAGTATAATGTTAAAAACTAACTTAAATTTTTTTGTTTCAATGATAAGTCCTCATCTTAGTAATGGAGGATGTCAACTCATAGTAATTTTCATGATTGTTATATACCTTAGAGCATAGACTTGCAACTTATTTTGTCATTAATTGATATAAAACCACCTAAAGAATATTACAAGAAAGGAAGGAAGTTGGGTTGCTAGTAAGTATAATAGTACTAAAATGGATAATCCTATCCTTCCAAGGAAGTTCCTAAGTCACATTATGTCATTGAAATCTATAAGGAAACCATGATAAAGTTTTGTAGACTTATAAATGAGGACAGTCACATGAGTAATGATAATCATGGTGTTAGAAAGCCAATTAAGCCATTCAATAAGTCTGAATGCCTTAGCCTTATGTTTACTACACTATATATTATCCCAAGGCTATTGTATAGCCATAATCATAATAGATATAGTTGCTCATATGGTCATCAAAAATCATGATTGTCCTAAATCTTAGAAATAGTATTATTGTAGTATTATATGGGTCTTCTCAAGTCAAAAGCATCATGATAACCAATAATATTCAAGAAATATACAAATTATTATGAAACTATTATAATATCTTACCTTATTAAGGGTAAATTTCCATCATCAATACCAATATTAATCATGGCACTTGGGACCTTGCTACCCTCAAGCTCTATCATTGACCTCTAAACATATTGATAATCATCATTATCTCAATGACTACCATAAATGAGAGAAGTATTATCATAATAAATTCCATGCACCTAGTCATCCATAGGACAATAATTTTTTCATTAATAATCACATACAATTAAAGCATTTCCATCAAGGTCTCAATATTTTATTCATAAAGACTATCATAAAGATGGGAGAATCTATTTAGATACAAAATCTTGTCAAACATATAAAGTAGGCTATCATTAAAGAAGGAGATAGCCATTCTAGCATAATACTTTTGTACAGTTTTTATTTCACATCATTGTATAATCATAAACAATGATCCTAAAAGAACTACTACACTATCATCATAAGAATAATCACACCTAACTTGTGATAATAAAAAATTACCTATATGCCTTTATGTTTTCATCAAACCATGCACATTATTATTGGTTCACTCTTTAATATCTTTAAAGTCATTATTAGGATAAGTGGATGTCAAAATTAAAGAAAGCATGGCACAAAATTTCTTTAACGTGACAAATTAAGCTCCTATATTAAAAATATAGCTTCTCATGTGGTAAATGAAGGACATTCATCTATGAGTCCATGTATGTTGATTTATGGGTGTGAATTGAAGGTTTTTTTTGAAAGTTTTATTGGTAGTGTAGTGCATGGTGATTTGGGTTGTCAATGCACAAATTTTCGGTCAATAGCGCACTCTTAGAATTAAGCCATTATATTTCTGTCATCTCGGTGATTTGGAGCGAGTTACAAAATATATTAGAACAACGTGGATAAAACTGTCGAAAACATTAGTTTAGCATCAAGAATCCTACACTGGATTAAACATGAAAGCTTACTGTAAGTCTTCTTGGATATTTATACTACAAGCTCCTTAGTGTTACCAGAAATTCATTCGACTGGCCCTCATGAATAGAAACTCAGGATCAGTTTCAATGGCATCTAATTGCTTCTCGGCCATGTGCATATACACCACCATGTTCCAATCTCCCAGGGGGCTCGCCTGTAACATCACATACACTGCTGTTCCTCCCCATGGAAAATATACACTCGAAAACGTAGGCTTCCCACATCCCAAGTCAAACTGATATATTGGAATCCTCACTCCCGACGACACCACCACGGCAGACCCTTCCTCCGCATACACTCTCGCTAACATTACTGCTGGTCTTTTTTCCTCCACCCAATCCACTAACGACCTGAAATATTCACTGTTTGCGCAAGCATTTATGACGTTACGTACAATTTGTGCGATCTTGCTTAATGGCTCCTCCAATATCTGCTCTGCATAACTCTCCTTGAAAGGGATTGCAATGGCGTTTCCGAAGTAGGAGGGAGGGAGGCTCAAGTACATACGCCCGTCAATCGGGATACCGATTTTGGTTCGTTCCGAACTAGTCAAAGCCTGTGCGCGAGCATAATCTTTCCAAATATACACAGAGACTGCCTCCATCTTTATTATAGATTTGCCAACCCGGGGTTTTTGCTTCAGTTTGGTTTGCCAGAGCCTGCAATTGGAGAAGCGTGAGAGCATCCAAATAATAGATCCGCCCAATTTGGGGCGGTGGAGAATCGGTGTGATTAAGAGCAGAGAAAGGAAGTGCCATGTAATGGCTATCAATTGGAGCAGCGTCTAGAGGGTAGCGGGGATTAAGGAGTGAGCATTCAAAGCAAGGCGTGGTGATGGAAAAGGAGCGACCTTGAGCGGCCTCCGTCCATGCTTGAAAGAAAATACTGCTGCTTACTCCATCTACTATTCTGTGATCAAAACAACAACCCACTACAATTCCGCCACACTTCATCCCCGTCGCCTGCAAACAAATCATGTTCGCTTAGCTTACTAAGCTCACTAATATTCTACAACACCAGTTAATTTAGATGGATTTGGTGGAGTTAAGTTGTCAGTAAGTACGTACTTTAAGTAGTAAATTAAGATATGTATAGTAGTTAAACACTTACTTGTACAGCTAGAACAGGAACACAAAGAGGGGATTCTCCTTGGAGAGGGTGCCTCGTAGGAGTCAATTTGACTACAGATAAACTTGGCTGAGAAAAATCAAGATCCTTAATGGCAGCATCCGCTTCAGCTTCGATGAAGGGCACTCCTTGATTATTGCACTCTATCTCGGGCTCACCATTATCGTTGATGATAAACCTTCCGGCCACTGGATAAAACAGTACTAGTATCTCAGAGAGCGCCTTCTTAATGGAGCTTGCCATCTCTTCGTATGTCTTATCTTGCACTCCTTTGTAAACAAAGAAGTGACCCGGACTAATGGCGGCAACAGTGAGATCTATGTTGGAGCCTTTGAGCGTGCAATCTTGTGTGGGTACAGCTGATTGCACGATGGAGCTTTGAACAATCTCTACGTTAAAATCATTCAACGACTCTTTATCCATGCTAACTCTTAATCTCCAAACCTAGTACAATATCAAAATAGTCCAAATGAGAGCTTAACGAATAAGCAGAATAAATGTCTTGGTGGAAGGGATGATATGATATGGTATATATATAGTAGTCCAGATGTCCAAAGACAGAATAATTTTATTTTTTTTAAAAATGAAAGTCTTTTTTAAATCTAACGTTGTTACGTCGAAATTACATCTCACTAACCCCTTTTCCATTTAAAATGGAAACAAGGCCAAAGAATTCAAAGAACGTTAATGAGCCCAGTCAAGGAAGAGAATCGCCAACCATTTACGAGTGGATGATGTCGGATGGGGCAACATTTTATTTTCTATTATATTTTGTTTGTTTTATCTTCTATTTAAAATGGGGGAACGACTTGTCTACAGACTACTGGGGTTAATTAAATTGCCGGCTGAGATTTATGGGGAGGATGGACCGGCTCGATCCAAATGGAAAAGCAGCTGGTATGGGGATTAAAAAATAAAAGGCATATTCTAGGGAAGGATCATGCTGATAGAAAAATGTTTGTATTGATATTCTAGAAAGTACAATTCAATTCTATAATAAAAAGAATATCAATGCAATTGATTTAAAGGCAGATTATAAGTGAGATTGATTTGGTACTGTCTTTCAACATATCAATAATATAATACACTTCAAAGGGTCATCAAAAAACTTCACTAAATGAGAAATTTGAGTTGCAAGTGACATGATTGATCAATGTTAAAGCCCATAATTGTACAAATTTGAAGTCCTAATATTTTATGCAAGCAACTGTAGTGGAATACCGAACAATCATATTAGTAGTAAATGACTTTTATAGTTACCTAAAAGTTAATCCAATTTGGGACACCTAATAATCTTCAAACCTTGAATGTTTACCAAGTCCTTTTCGAGCTGTACTTCTTAACGTATGCAATGTTTTTAGAGACTTTTGCAGATTGTAGTGGAATACTGAACAATCATATTAGTAGTAAATGAATTTTATAGCTAGTTAAAAGTTAATCCAATTTGGGACACCTAATAATCACCAAAGCATGAATGTTTACCAAGTGTAGTGTAGAAAAAGTAACCCTTTTTTACACTTAATTTGGGAGTAAGTGATATAAAATTAACCTAATAATGCCTTGATTTAGTGTTGTAATGTGTTGTACACATTCACATTGAATCAATGGCCTCTTTTACTAAAATGTACTTAACATTGCCTCATTTAGGGTGTTGTAAAGTGTTGTATTACACTTTCACACCTATCTAGGGTTTCATTAATTAATTGTTGTTAATTGAGCTTAATTGGCCCCTTTAATTCAAATTTAAGCCCTCTTGATTACACTTTATGAAGGATCTATCTCGACACCCAATTATGATATTGCATGACATTTAATTTGGAAAGTTTGAGGTTCTAGAAAATGGTGTTAGGACCCATTCGCCTTTAGTGGCGAATGGGTCCTCTCCACATAGGACTCCCCTTTCTTTGCATTTTTTAGGTGGGTTTTTGATGTTATTTCATCCCACTAAAGCATGGTATGAGAAAGTTATGCTAGGACCCATTCATCTTTAGTGGCGAATGGGTCCTCCTCATGTAGGACACCCTTTTTTGAATTTAATTGTGGTAGGATTCTAATGATTTTCAATCCTAGATCTGGTGTTGGCTTGAATTATTTGAATTTCTAGGTTAATTCTTAGATTTACTATAAATATGAGGTTAATTCACATAGTTCCATCTAACAAGCAATCAAAGACTTTCAAAAGAGTTCCCTAATACTTTACAAAAGCATTATAGAGCACTTCAAGAGAATTTCAAAGGAATTCAAAGGTAGATGAGTGAAGTCTCATTGCAACAATTCAAGGTCATTTCATCATGTCAAAGGTATAGTGCATTCAAGCATGTTGTTGAGCTAAGATTGTTGATATAGCATTGAACATTTATTTGCAAGCATTGTTTCACATCTAAGTTGAGATCAAGATCTACATTATTCATGGCCACTTCATGTTAGTTTGCATATTTACATTCCAAGATAACTTCCAAGGTATCAACATTGCATATTTCATGTTTCATGTTTATATTTCTTTATTTCATCATTTGGTTTAATTACCTAAAAGGAGTTTGACCAAGGAAAACCCTATTCACTAACCATCAAGAAGTTTTTTTCCTCTTGAATGTGTGTTTGTAGGTTCATAGGTCAAAGATCAAGTGGAGAACAAGATTGGAGTGAAATTATCAAAATTGTCAAGTTGCAAAGTTGTCAATCCACATTACAAGAACATGAAAATGAAGCTACAATTTTTTTTTCAAACTTTTAGGAGCTAAAAACCTAGGAGTTGAGAGGGCGGATCTTAAAGAATAGAACCTGGAAATCAATTTTTTGAAACCCTAACAGGACCCATTCACCACTAAAGGTGAATGAGTCCTCAATGAGGCTTGAAGCAATGAAAACCTGGGATATGGGAGTGCAAATTGAGAGGAATAAAACCCAAAAGTCAGTTTTTGGAACCCTAACAGGGACCCATTTGCCACTAAATGTGAATGTGTCCTCCATGACCTAAAAAAAACAAGTTTTCTACAAGGTACACATTGTTTTAGCCTTCCAAAACTTCCCTTTTTATTGCTATAATAGTTAGGATTAGTTTTTGATTGTTATTTGCATGTTTTGGCCCTCATAATTAAATGAAACATTCCCTAGAAAAATTAGTGGTTTATCATCTTGTTCATCTTGGTGGTAAACCCTATTTTTCTTCGTTTCATTTTGGTGAAGCCAAGTTTTGAACATTCTAACTTCTTATTTGGAGTGCATTAAAACCCTATATTTTAGTTTTTCAATAGTTTGCATTACATTTGCACTTGTTGCATTACATTTAGGGTTCTTTAAAATTGCATTAGTTTGCATTGTCATGACTTTGTTGCATAAACTATATTGATTCTTCGATCCATTTTTGAGGGGGAAGAGGTTTGTTATATAGATTTTGAATTTTGAAATGAATGCTTGAGATCACATAGTTGAATATCTTGATCAACTGTCAAAAGATGTTGAGAGGATTTAGATGGGCATAATTTATGCAAATTGATTTCATAATTAGTGTGATTGAAGAAATCATTTTGAGTGTTTAGTGGGATTGAAGAAATAGATTGAATAATATGTGGGATTGAAGAATAGATTGATCTATGAAGAAATAGATTGAGCAATCGGTGGTTCGTAATTTACTCAATCATGAAAGTGGGTAAGGATAATTAATTAATTAATCCTTTTTGGAGTTGAAAGTGCAAATCAAGTTTGACTTTTGCAATCAAAGTGGTATTTGTTTGATTTGATTTTCGATGATGTTTTGAATAGTTTATTTAATTTATTCAAATTTGGAGGGAAAGTGATTTAATTAAACTATTAAGCTTTAATAATTCAATTTGACTTAGGGGAATAAAGTGAATTAGCGACATAATTAAATAATTGATGTTATTTAATTAATCAGGAGGAATAATGTTAGATTAAGACTTTATTAAATAAATGAAATTGATTTAATTGGTTGAAAATGATGAAAAAGTGAATTAATTAAATAATGTAGTAAATTATTCAATTAATAGCAGAAATTAGGGTTTTAGAACTTTATTGAATAAATGAAATTTATTTAATTGGTCAAATTTTATGAAAAAGTGAATTAATTAAATAATGTACTATTATTCAATTAATAGAGGAAATTAGGGTTTTTAATACAATTGATGTGAAATGTAATGATACTCGGTGATAATGATGTCGATGATGCAAAAATGTCATTTAGGATGTGTGATAAGTGTTAAGTCAATTTTACATGTCTACATTTTGCCCCTCTTTGAGACAAAGTATTGGTTACTTTGTTTCAAAGATTTTGATGTTAAGATCAAGTTTTAAATTTTTTTATATGCACTATGCTCTGACGATCAGTGGAATGATGGTAGGAGTCTAGGTCGCCCCCTCGAGAGGTTGGCTAAAAATTTGAAATTTGATGTTAGGCTCACGACACTATTTCATTTCAGTTTAGATGTGGAGAGGGAAAAAAATTAATCTTATAGGTCTTTCATTGTTCATTCAAATGTTCCTGAGAGCTCCTAGTTTTGACCTAGGAGAGGTGTCATTCAAAGACCCCGTCCTTCCATTTACCTACTAGGGAGGCCACCATTACCCTAGAGGATGTGTGGAGGATCCTCTACAAACCCATTCATGGAGAGCTTCTTACATATTCTATTCAACAAGGTACCCATGCTATTTGTCATGTTCTTGGAGTGAGTTGTTTGGAGGTTTGACAAACTGAGATAGACTTACCAAATTTGGTGGGTAGTGTTGATCTTGTTTCACTTGTTCTCTATGGTTTGGTGTCAGGGCTCATGGTTCCTAATAGGAGAGGCTAATAGTTTCCTATTGGTTGGGGTGTGTGTATAGAGCAAATGTTTGAGCATGGGACTAGATACACATGGGTTCCATGTCTCCTTTCCCACTTGTATAGAGATATGCATGAGGTTGCATGTTGTGGCGGGAAATCTATTTCTACCAGTGTCTCTCTTCTTCATGTATGGGCTTGGGAGAACATCTCAATTATGTGGCATGATGGTATATTGGATCATACTGCTAGGGACCCATATTCTTATCATTACAAAGAATTTTTTCATTATACATTGTCTGGAAAACTCTCCTACTAGCATCGTGTATTTGATGATATGCTAGGTTTTTTATGGAGACCAAATATGGATTGTGAGGCATGGCTAAATGATAAAGAGTAGTTGGTATACTACAAACAAACTAGATGCTTGATTGGTCGCATGCACTCTCTTTTGAAGAGATATCTACCTAATAGGGTTTTGCAGGTAGTTTGGAGAGAGACATGGTCACTTTGTAGATACTTATAAGGCTCAATTTGGTCAGACCACCAGAGAGTTTCGTGTCTAGGGTCTACAAGCTAATCAAGGTGTTGTTGTTTCTACGTTTAGAACTCTTTCCCTAATCAAATGGGGTTGGACAGTGGGCTTAGCTAATCCTGGTACTACTCCTGATTATGATCAATGGTGGGCACAACGCCTTCCTTTGAGATTTACAGATCCTATCGATGTTCTTACAGTGGGTAGAGCAGGCATTATAGGTCATCATGGAGAGAGGAAACATGTTGAGATTATTACAAAGTAGCCTGCTAGGACTTGACATGATGGTGCATAGGGAAGACAGTGTGATCAGATGTAGTAGGATCAAGGACAAGTTACAAGTCCCCCTCCACCACCCGGGGATGGAGGTGCACAGTTACTAGAGATGATAGTTACGGGAGATGTCAAAATATTATGGGAACCGACCGTGGAGGCATAGATTGTCACTCTCACTACAAAGTGATACATAGCTCGACAAGAGAGAGAGGGTTTCAGGATAGAGAGAGACACTAAGATTAGGCATCATTTAGTTGTAGAGAAATAGTTGCAAGTTGTTACCACTAAGAGAGATAGTCTTATGTTAGAGTGGGATAGTGTATGAGCTGAGAGAGATCAGCTGCTATAGAAGGTGACATATTATTAGACCTTATATGAGGCCTCTATTTCTACAGCACAATGATGCCCATAATTTGGAGAGTCAAGCACTATGAAATGTGTAGAGTCAGGTGGACACTTAGACAACCTGATCAGCTTGATCCTTAGAGTCCTCCTCGAGCTGGGTATTGGTTTATTTCTATTTGATCTTTATGATGTTTATTGTTCAGAGACTTATATTGCAGACAAGATTTTGTATATATATTCATCTGCCCAATTGAGGCCTTGTATATATGTATATTTTTGTATTATCCTATCACACATGTTTTATTGATGATGATGTACTATTAATTCTCCATTTTTGATGATGATATATATGAGATATACATGCTTTGATTTAGCTTCATTGTTTGTTTTGTGATGATTATGGATGAAGATGTACATGTAATGTATGCTTATACATGTTTTTGTGTATGTTTTTGATGTATGCATATGATGTGGATGGATGGATCATGTATTGTATCATATGATGGTTTATTATGTATATGATGATGTTGATATATGATGGATGATTCTAACTATACATGATACATGATTTTTTCATTACTTTATTATCATCATGATATACATTGATGATGGGTGATCCCATAATAGTGGTTTACAATTTTTGGCCAAACTGGACACTGAAATTATTATTTTTAACTAAATCTTCACATTCGGACACCTATAGCGGCTAAACTGTGAGGAATTTGAAGATGGTGCAAACTAGAGTCTCATCAAATTTTTTCTATAGATTCTAAAAAATATTTTTTCCAAAATTTTGGAATCAAATTTCACTTCTTTTCCATCTCCCATGAAATGATTTTTTTGAAAACAACATTTTAAAAAGTGACACATAATAACACATAACTTTTTTTTCCATGAAGGATAAAATTCTAATTCTTTCAAATTTAGATTTGTAGAATCTAGTGCTTCACTTGGTTAGATAGTTTTTTAAAATATTTTTTCCTTAATCAAGTTTCAAAGTCAAACCAATTACAATTTAGACACAACATGACCATATAATAAATATCAAAATTTAATTTAATTTTCTTGTTGGATCAAGGACTTCAATATCTAGTGCCGCATATTTTTCAAATTTTTTGATAATCTTCTATTTTTCCACATGTGAAGAACAAATAAATTCATTTTCGATGAAAAACCTATGTTTAATAAAACTTAAAAACAAATACATAACAAAACAAAAACATATTAAAATTATATTCATTGGATAGCTTGTTCTGAGGAATACCATAATCATTTAAATTTTAAATGAATTCATTTGATCCCCAAAAGCTAAATCAAAGTGATTTTATCACATTTTGATAGGTGTAAAGGAGACACATTTATAGGTATGGTTTAAAACTAGTGAGTTCTATCCAAGGGGTTTTGATCTAAGGTGATTTGATCAAACCCTCTTCAATTGGAATCCTTAAAATGGAACTTTTTAAGGCTTAAATCATTATATTTTCTAAAAATATGTGATTTCAGCTAAAATTCGTTCCTCTCAGGAATTGTAAACCACTATTATGACAGCACCTTGATATTGTGGATGTAGGATGGATATGGTAGTTAATGATATTGCGATGCAAGGTGGATGTTAGTTAGAAGAAAAGTTCGATGATGGATAGAAATGTGATGTTAGTATTGACGAGTTTTTCCTTTTTCTTTGCTTGGAGATTTTGCATTTTTAATAATCCCTTTTTGATGTAGCAAATGGATACGATGCACCAAGGTATTAATAAACAAGGTGACATTGTATCCATTGCATGGACTTTGACTCAACATATAAAGAATATTCTTGCTCATATCAAACATATGGAAAATTTGTTTAAAATATATGGTTGGGTTGTATTAAAAAATTTCAGACTAGTTACACAAAGAGGTATAAAATACCTAACATGCAACTACTATATGAATTTTCTTAAATCAACTTCCATACAGTCAATAAATCAAGTATTCACCATGGTAGTATTACAAAAACATCCTACTGTAGAGAAGAGGGATTCAATACTCATGATTTCTCTTCATTCAAAGAGCCTCATAGAGCGAACTACCCTAAAATACCTCAAGGAACAATGGTGAGAGTTTCAGAATCTAAAAGAGTAGGTCACAAATATTTTTTGGATAAATGGACAAGCTCTCGGCCAAAGGACATCAACACATGATACAGATGATAACACAACATGTTGGCATCCCAGAGGTCCATTGAAATCTTGTATGGACCAGAGAACGAGATTATCACAGAAAATGACAAAGTGGCTACTTCTACTCTAATTGCTAAGAACCTTAGAATGCAAGAAATTGGTATAATATGACATAACTAAAATAAAAAAGTATAAATGATAAAGTTAAAGAGGAGAAAGGAAGTTCTTACAACCACACAACAGATGAAGCCTCCATCACATGAATGTCTTCAAAACCTACATGCACAATATCTAGAGAGAATGTTGGGGTTGTATAGGGATTTTCCTCAGTCAAACCCTTATTTTGGTGTTCCCACCTCAACGGACAACCAGATAGAAAGAGAGAGAAGAGAACTAAAATGAAAAAAACTTGTGGTGAAAGAAAAACTTGATCAAGAGTAGAATCCACACCACCAAGTATGAGTGATAAAAGCAATCCCTGCTTGAAGAGGAGAACCTGTATCACAAAAGAGGTGATAAAAGAAATCCTCACTCAAGGAGGAGAACCCATATCACAATATGGAGATGCAATAGATAGGAGATATGGAATCCCAGGATGCTCACAAGCATAAGGAAAGGGAGATCGATGTGAGAGCCAAGAGGGCTACAAAGAGTGTTGTAAGAGCTTGAAAACATGTAATAATGTTGGTTTTGCAAGCTATATGAAGTTGAGCAAGCAAGAGTTGGAGAGTAGAAGCTAAAGCCAAAGCAAGAGAGAAGCTAGAAGTAGAAGAGAGTTGCAAATGAAGTGAAAAGATAACATTTAAGGAAGGAAAAGAAGCTTCCCAGGAGGTTACAAGGTGACCTGGGCTATTACCATCAACCAAAGGAGGTGAAAAGTGGCAATCATGCACGAAAAAGGTCATTTGAACATTGAAAATTTGCAAGATGCTAGAGTGGTGCACAGACATTTGTGTGGCACACTAGTGTCTAGACATGTCACACTAACAAAATGACATGAGAAGGAAAGGCACAAAGTTTGATGCAAAGTTGATGCATAAGGGTGGCTACTGAAAAGGGGTGTTGGAGCATCCTAAGAAGGAAAAAGGTTGATGCAGCCTAGGCTAAAATGAGCTCACACAAATGCTAAGGGAGTAGACACCAAAGTGGATACAAGAATGTATGTGGAATTGCAAAGGGTGCAATTTTACAACTATATGTATTTTTCCCCCACTTTAGCGGGCATATGAATCTATGCTAATATGGACACTAAAGGAAATCTACAAAACATAAATAACATCATATGCCAAAAGGATTTTGTAGAGGAAGCAGACAACTCTTCGAACTAAGGAAGCATGACCCCAGGCTGAAGACTTGCAAAACCAATACATTAGACAAGAAAAACCTTCACCAGACAACAATGTTAGAACATAAAAAACTAAAGGACTTGAGTCAGCAAAGTAAAGAGACCTTGATGTAGAAGGTTGTCTCAGTACTATGCGTCATCCCCAAATTAAGAAATTACACACTAAGAAGAGTTCTAAAATGAAGAAAGGAAGGGTATATACATAGGATTAAGAAGATGCAAATCTTCGATCTAGTATATACAAAAGAGAAGAGAAGAGAGAATTTAAGAATGTAAGCACTTCACAGGCTAACAGACCTGCAAGGAAGGTGTCCTCCAAGATCTCTCTCATGAAGGAAACCCAGAAAAGCACCTTACAAACCCGCAGATCTACAAGGAAGATGTCCTCCAAGATCTCTCACGTGAAGGAAGCTAAGAAAGTACCTTACAAACCCACAAACCTACAAGGAAGGTGTCCTTCGAGATCTCTCGTATGAAGGAAACCATAGAAAGCACCCTACAAATCTGCAGACCTGTAGGGAGGTATCTTCCAAGATCTCTCACATGGAAGAAACCCAAAGAAAACACCCCACAAACCCGCAGACCTGCAGGGGAGCAACCCCCAAGATCTCTCACATGGAGGAATATCAATGGAAGCACCCTATGGAACCATAGACCTACAGGGAGTTATCCCCCAAGGTCTCTCACATGGAGGAAACCAAAGGAAGGGGACTCTGTGGAGTTGGAAAGCGACTTCATAGGCGCACTTGCAAAGTGACATATTTACCCATAGGTAGAACATGTTCAAAAGAAATGTGGCCACACAGGTGATCAAGTGGATGGTCATGTAGACCATCAACAAATTGGAAGGCTTTTTGAACCATCAATTTTGGTAGGATCTATTTGCTTCTCTTACACTCTTAGGGTTTTTCACCTAAAAGGAGAGAGATAGAACCCAAAAATTGAGGTGGTTCACTCAAAATAATGTATGTATGATGTAATTATGACTAAATGCAACTAAGTGATGAAATTGACTAATTATGAATGCAAAACTAATGAAAAATGCAATATTTGAAAACACAATGTGATATGCGAAAAATGAACTAAAAACATAAACTAATGCAAACGAGATTGAATGAGGTTTAACAAAGTGCACCTGGAAGTTGAATGTTGATCTTGGAAGGTTCTGAAAATTGGTAGAAATCACTATTGATCGCCAGTGGGAATCATTTGCCACTGATGGTGAATCAATCCTCCTACTAGTAAAAATACTTGAAACTACTTTCCAACTATCGGGAACTAGATTCTAAAAAAATTAACTTCTCCAGCCTACAGGTGGGACTCATTTTCCACTAATAGTGAATTATTCCTCCACAAAAAATCTACAAATTCAAGAGTCAATTATGTAGCTCCAAATATGCACTTGTCTTCTTGTTGGGTTGACGAAGTCAAATTTGCAGAAAACAAACTGTAGATTGTCTCCAAGCTTGAATTAGGGTTTTGTTGAATTGAAACACTTAGATGACTTGTTGACCACTTTCCAACACTTATTTGCTTGATAAATCTGCATACAAAGTTTGTAACACACATGCAAAAGGGGGGAAAATGGTAAGGGTTAGAGTATAGGGATTTTCCTTGGTCAAATCCCACTTTGGTAATCAAACCCTTAATAAAGAAATGAAATGAAATAAGCAAGGAATGATGAATAAACAACATGCAAGTGTCCTAAACTCACCAAAATCTTGTTGTTGAAGTCTAAAGATATGTCAATGGCTGCTCCAAGATGCTTGATAGATGCTTGATTGAATGATGCTATGATGCTTAAGTGGATGAATGAAATTGAATGCAAGGATGAATGCTTGAATGAATTAGGAGTAAAATGGATAGAAAAACATTTATTTATATACACTTATTCCCTAATTACCCAATAATACATCATAGGATGAGATAAGGTCTTTTAAAATAAAAACGTGAAAGAAATTTTGAATTATTTTGAATTTGAAGCCAAGAGGGACTCATTCGCCACCCATGGCGAATGGATCCCACTCTAGGCTTGTAAGTGGGTGTCAGGAATTAAGTTGCATTTAATGTTGTTTGTCTGGTTTATTTTCAAAAATACACTTAATTAAGGCTTATGAGTGCATAAAGGGGTCAAATAAAACATAAGAAAGGTGTAAATAGTGATAATAGGCCTACAAAAGTGTGAAATCTTGTTACAAGACTTTACAACACTTTGAAATAGGACTTGATAAGGGATAAAAAGGTTATTTTTAGATGAATTATAATAAGAAGAGTATAGAAAAGTGTAGAAATGTGTTACAACACTTCACAACACCTTCACAAGACATCATAATTTGAATTTTCAAGACCTAATGTGAATGTATAAGTCACATTACAACATTAAATCAAGGAAAAATAAGCCGAAAATCATGAGAGAAAGACCTAAAAGACCATGGAAATGTCAATGATCCATTTTTCTATGGTACACTTTCAAAGGGGTCCCTCGAGAACCCTTCAAAAGATGAGGGGTTCAAGTTTCCCCCAAGCTACATGTCAATGGTTTCACTCAAGAGAAAAGCTTTCAAAGGGGGTCCCTCGGGAACCCTTCAAAGGAGAAAAGGGATCCACTCAAGGGATGCTTCATTTGAAAGACACAGAGAAGAGAGGGGGTCCTTAAGAAGGACACACATCTCTAGAATAATTTATCACTACCCCTAGCATATAGGGGAGAAGAACTAGACAAGATACTTAGAACATGCAAGATAGAGGTAAACCTCGATATCACTTGTCATGCAAAGAAAGGGTAGGTGCATCAATTAAACAGGAATTTGATGGCACCTGAATCAAGAAGTTGTATTTTATCTTTCAAGGCCTTACATTCACTAGTGGAATGGCTAGGCACTCGATGGTATGCATAGAAATAATGTTTTTCTTTATCATGTTCATGATATTTCTTACGTGTAGAAGAAGGAAGAGTGATTAAAAGTGGAATTTTAGAAGCTACAACAAAATATTCTCTTTCTTAGATAGAGGATGAGGAGCAGGAAGCAACCCTTTCTCTTGTGGCTGGTCACAGGAAGAAGAAGACACGATGATAGAAGATAATGGAGGAAGAGTCTTTTCAACAGAACAAGGTTATGAAGAATTCATGTCACTCAACCATGGCTTCCATTTAGATCATTCATTTGAGCAACCAAGCCCCAAATTACGCTTGCAAGGTGTGAATTCTATAGGGACCTTAATGCCTTGTTCGTTACACCCACAACCTTTACGCCCATAACCATATTTAGAGACAAGTTTAAAGTTGGGGTCATAATGTGTTTTCAAGTACTGAGAAGGAGGATCCTCATAAAGAGCATTGTCCCAATAATGGGTATCACATTCCTCTATGGGATTTCCATCATCCTCTTTAGCAGAAGTGTAATCATCTTCCTCATGGAAGATAACATCTAGGCCCAAGTTATAACCTAAACCTAGCCATTGTCCCCAATTAGGGACAATTGATTCAATGTGTGACCACCTTTTCGAGTTGTCATGGGACAATGCCCAATCTCCTATACCCTATGGTTGGAGTGTTACACTTGTGTGAATTTTTTTGTTGGGTTATGTTCTTGTGTGACTCCAATGTCTAGCTTTGAGTATGGATTTAGTTCAAATGGAACACTAAGTCCTTTGGTAAGTCAAGTTTGTCACTATTGTGATCATTCCCATTATTTACGTTTTGATGTGAATTTCTCCTTTCAATAAGAAGTTATTTTTTGGTTTATGCTTAGTCTTTGATTGTGACCTATTTAAATGAAGTTAGCTTCTAGGTTGGATATGTTGATGGTAACTATTATTGTCATGTGTGTGTTAAAGTGTGATTTAATGTTACTATATATATGTATATGTATTGCTATGGTTATTCTTTGGTGTGAGTGAATATTGGTTATTAATATTATTTTGATTATATGTGTGAAGGAGGTGATTTAATATTGTCATGGATTTTCACCAATAAGGTATTATGTTCATGTGCATATACTATTATTTGTTATAATGACATTATGTATGTTATCATTATTGGTGCAAGGGGATATTGGATTATTATTATTATTATTATTTATGTAATGGTATTATTTACTATTGCTAAGTGTTAATATTAATTAGTTGTTATGTTAGTATGTGCATATCATTATGTTATTATTTATTGATTTTGGAAAAAGAACCATTTAATTATTTAATTGTGGTTTATTGAATAATGGTTATTTCATTGAGAAATGGAATTAAAAATTAATTAGTGTTTATTTGATTGAAAAGGAATTTGGAATTGGAACTTAGTTATGAATTAATTATTTTTGAAACCCTTTGTGGGATTGAAGCCTCATTTTGGGGGTTTCCTTTTTAGTTGGGAGTTGTGTTTGGAAATGGGAAGGAGGATGAAATAGTTTTGATATTGTGAAAAATAAATTTTTTCTTGGTGTGAGAGTTGTTGCAATTTGTGGGTTTTGAAAGTTGAAAGAATTGTGATGAATTTTGATGTTTTTGGTGAGATTTCGAGCAATTTGAGAAGAGAATTAAAAAGGGTGGTTTAGAATTTTTATTGTGAATAAATGAGAATATATTACTTCTTTTTTGAATGGATATTTTGGCTCCTGATCGTGGTTCTTGATTGGTGATTTAAGCTTGGAGGATTTTTTAGGGTTTCAACTTCTTTTTTATCATTGTTCTTGAAATTTGAGGCAAGGATTTTCTTGATTTTTTTAATTTATGCATTTCAAATTTATAGGAATTTGAAAAGGGTTAAATTAATTGAGTTTTTAATGTTTTTTATAATTTGGAAAAGATATGGTTGATAGGTTTCTTATTTTGTCATTTGACTATAGTCAGATATGTCGAAAAGAGGGTTTTAAGGGAGCTATTTGATTGTTTTGCATTTTGTGAATTTTGAGTCATTTTTGGTCAATTATTCCCACATTGATGAGTAGTTAGGGATCAAATTTGAAATGGGTTTTTGACGGATTTGGATTTCAATTCAATTTGGTTGTTTTATGGTTGACGAACTTGACCATTGTCAAGAGGGTTTTTAAGGGATTTGTTTGTTGTTTCACATTTTGTAAATTTTTAATTCATTTTTGGTCAATTCCAATCATGTTGCTGAAGTATTTGAGGATCAAATTTGAAATGGGTTTTTGACGGATTTGGATTTTGAGTTGGTTTGACTGTTTTATGGCTAGCAAACTTGACTATTGTCAAGAGGGATTTAGTTAAGTTTTGAAGACTGTATAGAAGGATATAGCTCTGTCCTTTGATCTATATTGTGTTGTACTATTTGTGCTTGAATTTTTTTACTATCTGTATGCTGACAATCCCTTCCTATTTCTGAAATCTTGTGTTGAGGCTCCTGTACTGTGTAAGGATCAATTGTACCAAGGTTATGGATTGTTGGTCCTAATTATGAACTATTGAGAAAGATAAATTAAAGTTGGCTATCATGTTATAAGATTGTGCAAATGATATAATGTGCTTCATTGTATGTGTTGTGGTATAATGATCATCTTTTGGATTTCCTATCCATTTTTGTTATGTGTTGGGCCTCTGGAAGTATCTGAAAGTCTTTGTCAAAGTCCCCATAATTTTTGGTTGATTCTTGTTTTAGGTAGTCTCCTTTGATGTTTAGTGTCAGCCACTTGTTGCTTTTGTTACTTACTTGTGTGTGGGGCCTAGTGTTGTCTCCTAACATGGAGGGAGTGGGCCTTAGGGCTCCACGTGGTAGCATGGTATTTGCCAACCATCCATTAGGGTTTAGGTGGTACAATTCATGTGAAAAACAGAGAGTTCTTCCTTCCACTTCATTCCAGAGCTAGTTGTGTGGTGTAGATGATATTTCTAAGAAAATTGTGTCCAATATTTATTATATATATATATATATCTTAGATGAATGAATCTTGTACATTGTAGCATTCTTGTAAAGGAAATGTGAATGAATTGATGGAATCTTGATGATATATTTATTGTTGTTAATTATGTAATAGAAAGGTTAATGTAGGAATGTTGTATTTATGATACATATGAACTTAATTTAGTAGTAGATGTGATATATCTTTGTATACCTATTTCATGGAGTTGATTAGGATTAGGTTCATATTGGCATAGTGTTAGATGAGGTTTAATTATAATGAAGTTATGTTATCATATGTAGTTTAATGTATGAGATTTAATTTACATTCATAGGGTTTGCTAGATGTGTTCTTAGTGTATCATATATATCAAGCTATAGGTTTACTTAGTGTAGATGTGTCATAGTAGGGATGTTAGGGGACCATGGTGGATAGGGGAGTAAGTGGGATATGATTAATGTTACTTTTAGGTCATAATGTGATTATGATATCATGTTAATGTAATGATTTTATCCATGTTAATTTGTTGAGTTGCATTAGTTAGTGGCATTTTATTTTCTTTAAAAAAAATTATTGGCATGTTATTTGTGGACTTTTGTGTTAATCCACTAGGTCCCTTAGTGAGGCATTACAGAAAAAAAAAACAATGAAAGGGGGTTTATAAAATGGGGATGTTGGGTAAAGTTTATTGTTGAAATATTCAAACTTTTTAAAAAAATATTAAGGGTGTACATTATAGGAACAACTTATTTTAATCCTTGTTAGCGCTATAGGAATATCTCATGTATATACCAAAATATTGATGTTAAATAAAATCATAATTCTATGTATAAATGTGACAAAATATGTAGATTATCAAAGTGGAAATTCAGTTGTTAAATCACCTAATATTCATTGATCAAAATTTAAAAGAATGCATTCTACATTCTTAGATTTTAAGGAAATTAATAATTACAAAAAAAGGGGAAAGAGGTGTCTTATATTTTGTTGTAATATAAGATTTTACTATAATAAATAAAAATAGGAACTAGTATGTTAGAATGAATACAAAATATAAATCTTCAAACTTTCATATAAATATCTTCCTGTATACATATATACATGATTAACCTTGGTTGTCATATATTTATGATGATACTCTAAATAGTGTATAACTATGTGGAAAGTAAATAACTAAATAAGATCATTAATTCTTATTTTAAATATGACAGGTCATGTATTTATTTTCTTGTTCGAAAATAAAAGATATATATATATAGTATAATCCAGCAAATAATTTGTTTGAAAAGGTTAATCTCTTTAAACACTCCATAACCTTGATTTAAAATCTGAAAATTAGTTTATAAATTGAAGAAATATGGACAAATATATAAATATTTAAAATACATTTATTTTCCAAATAAAAACCTTCAAATGTGTTTATATATTTATATGATCCATCTATTTTAATTAAAAAAATTACACTTTTTATATGATCTCTCCCCCTATGGAGGCACACAACCTCTATAGAGGAGAGGCTGCCTCTATAGAGGAGAGGTTGTAGCCCTATGGAGCTGTAGCTCAAAAGAGGGTGTGGCCTCCTTTGTGAGCCTCCCCCTATAAAATATTTTTTTATAATAAACTGAAAAACAATTTTTATTTATTTTCTAATCGATTTGTGTATCCTAAAAAATGAATAAAATAAAATAAAATATCATTTCTCTTTTTATAAATGGTGAAAAGAAATCAACTCAGGAAATCTATGTTTTTCCATTTGAATGGTAAAGAAACAAAAATAGAAAACAAAAGAACTGTGTTTCCTTTAACACATAAAGGAACCCACAGTAAAATGACCAAATCTAACACATTCTCCTATGGCTTCAAACAAATACAAAATGTTGGGATTTGACTAGTAATGCTCATATTTGTGAAATCTTTATATTCTACAAGAGAAGTTAGGAAAAGGAAAAAAGAAAGAACAAGGGTTTAAAGACATGAAAGTGATATTGTTTGTTTTAAGCCTACAACAAACAAATAAATGAATGAAAAAATTAAAAAATAAAATAAAATATTGATAACCTACAACAAGGGAAAGAACCTTCGTCAAACAACAATAAGAGTAAACCCCAAACAAATTTGCAAGATCTTGATGCAGTCGAGATCAAAGGACCTTATCAAGCTATTTGGAATCACGCATCCAAAACATAGATCACACACATGTAGGTGGACACACACAAGTCAAAACTCTCTTTTATTCATTTGGAATAGATATTACATTCAAAGATTACATCTATAGTAAATCCCCTATTCCACACGAGCTACCACCTTAATCTCTTTTGACTTCTTTGCTAGTTCTTCTCCTTCCTATTGGCTTCTCTTCACCAAATCCACTACTCTTCTTCTTGTGGTCCCTTTCCGCCAACTCTCCTCTGCTATCCCAGTCTCAAGCTATCTCTTTATATCATCACCTTCCTACATGTTGACCTAGTCATTCTTCCTTCTCTATGTCATAGTATGACCATTTAGTTACCTTGCTATCAGGAGCTTCATCTAGTCATCCAATAGTTGATTAGATCTTCTTGACAGTTACATGGTTATCTACATCGTCAGTTCTCATTCAACTATGCCAAGTAATCATCTCCATCCAACAATTTATGTAGACAACTGTTTGACCAATCATGATGTTCCACAACAACGATGTGGAAAAAATGAGTAATCACTTACCACGTTCCTCCACTACATTCATTTTTCAATCACCAACTCATCGTTCAACCAACCCTTCATCATTTCCTCCTTATCATTGTATCGATGAGACCATCTCAAGAGTCTTGTCAATGAAGTTTTGTCACACTGATCACACATTGTCACGATATGAGTCCACCCTATTGCCACATGATTCACAACAAGAATTTGAATCACAATACCATTTGTCAATCACCATCAGTCAACACATGTCACTGTCATGTCATTTAGCCTTCCATTTCCCCATTGCTGAGATCGAAAATCATCTCATGTTGATACACCTACTTCTTGTCGATGTTCACTTTACACTCTGGTTCATCATTACATCGCTGATACATCCTAGAAGGTCTCGCCGATGATCATCAGTCATGTTGATGAAAAGTACTTTGCCGATCTTTTGACTTGTCCACGTCATCACTCATACTCTAACCACCCTATCACTAATCATTAGTGGTCATACATGTCATTGAATTCAACCCTGTCGGTCACCTTCCTATCGGTTCCTGCCATGTG
The DNA here is from genome assembly GCA_007258455.2 of Sequoia sempervirens. Lineage (NCBI taxonomy): Eukaryota > Viridiplantae > Streptophyta > Pinopsida > Cupressales > Cupressaceae > Sequoia > Sequoia sempervirens. Next base: position 233,841 of record VDFB02205061.1, on the reverse strand, counting down.
TCACTTCTGCATGTCATCCTTACCTTGTCGGGCCCCATAATTGACTTCACACTCTTATCGCTCTATCGTTGGGACCTTAATGCATCTCCCACTGATCAACCATATCTTTTTTGATATCATTTGTTGTCCCATGGGAGGAACTCCTCCCAAAGTCACAATGATACACTCCAGTCCTGCCAATGTCACCCTGTCACTGGGATGAAGGTTGATGTCCTCTCGATATCACTTGCTCACCTTGATGAACCCATAACTCTCTATCACCATCGAGTCATCACTAGGACATGGAACATAGTCCTACTGAAATATTGGTCTCCCACTGATGTAACTCAACATGATCATTTCATCTATGGGACCTATAATAGGGTCATGTTAATGACACCCTATCACAATGATAACCTTCAACCCACCACCACCATCTTCATGTCACTGGAATGAGTAGCATCCTCTTGTCGATAAGCCAAGTCTTTCCAATGAGGGAGCAACACCAATGAAAGGGGGGTGGAGCATTATGCCCCTGCATCAAACTCCCCAGGTGATTAAAATCCATGTGCTCCTGCACATGCGTCTGCAATGTCAACTTGGAGATTTAGTTTCTTCATTCCGTACTTCCATACTTTCACTGTCATCTCTGAAGTTTCACTATCTGCACTTATCAACTTCTCTCTTTCTCTACATACTTCCTCCTCCAATTATCTTTATTATCTCCAAATCCTCAATCTATGTTGTTGAATGCTAGAACAACATCTTCACCCATTTTATCCTCTGCAACTTCCTCTTTTGTCATGCCAACTTGATGACTTTTCTCGAACTGCACCTTAGCCCTAAACATCTCTCTACTCATTAGTAGGTCCTCCAAAGGACTTTCTTGTGACCTATCTTCCTTTATGCCTTCACAAATACATGACTCCACTACAAGCTCTTCTCTTTCTTTTCCCTTCTTATCCTCTTGTGTGAGGATTTCTTCATTGATGCCAAAGACTTGAAATCCTGCTGCAATCTCTATGTTCCCTGCAAACACAATATTACAAAAAGGATTATAAAAATCATGAGCCTCAAAAGACTCTTCATCACCATCTTCTTCCACCTATATCTCCTCCATTCCTTTATCACATTCATTAGAAACTTTCCCTTCCAAGAAGATATGTATCTTCCTTATCTCCTCCTTCAATAGGAGATCTTCATCTTCACTGAAATCCTTATCAAATATAGGGTTTCCTATTTCTGCTTCAAAAAAATTATGTAGGCCTACATTCACATTTTCAGACATATCATTAGAAAATAAGTCAAGAGACCAAGTCATCTCCTCGAGTGCCTCCTCTCTAGACACTTTCTCTTCCTCTTCCATAACATGTTAGGTGCTGTCATAATAGTGGTTTACAATTCCTAAGAGGAACGAATTTTAGCTGAAATCACATATTTTTAGAAAATATAATGATTTAAGCCTTAAAAAGTTCCATTTTAAGGATTCCAATTGAAGAGAGTTTGATCAAATCACCTTAGAACCCCCTTGGATAGAACCTCGCTAGTTTTAAACCATACCTATAAATGCGTCTCCTTTACACCTATCAAAATCCTGATAAAAAATCACTTTTGATTTAGATTTTGGGGGATCAAATGAATTCATTTAAAATTTATTTAAAATGATTATGGTATTCCTCAGAACAAGCTATCCAATGAATATAATTTTAATATGTTTTGGTTTTGTTATGTATTTGTTTTTTAAGTTTTATTAAACATAGGTTTTTCATCGAAAATGAATTTCTTTGTTCTTCACATGTGGAAAAATAGAAGATTATCAAAAAAAAATTTGAAAAATATGAGTGCACCAGATATTGAAGTCCTTGATCCAACAAAAATAAATAAATGAAATTTTGACATATACAAAAAGTTACGCATAATCGCTTGGTTCTGAATTGTAATTCGTTTGACTTTGAAACTTGATTAAGGAAAAAATATTCAATAAAAAACTATCTAACCAAGTGGAAGCACTAGATATCAGAGTTACAAATCTAAATTTGAAAGAATTAGAATTTTATCCTTCATGGACAAAAAGTTATGCATTATACAATGTGCATCACTTTTTAAAAATGTTGTTTTCTGAAAAAAATCTATTTTCGTGGGAGATGGAAAAAGAAGTGCAATTTCATTCCAAAAATTTTGAAAAAAATATTTTTAGAATCGATAGACAAAATTTGATGAGACTCTAGTTTGCACCATCTTCAAATTCCTCACAGTTTAGCCACTATAGTTGTCCGAATGTGAAGATTTAGTTAAAAATAATAATTTTAGTGTCCAGTTTGGCCAAAAATTATAAACCACATTAATGGGATCACGTACATTCCTTTATTCCCAAGCTCTCCTCAAGGGAATCCAATTTCACTTCAAGCCCTTTCAACTCTGTAATTAACTTCTTTCCTCTCATTTTTTCCCAATATTCTTCCCAAAATGGGATTATCAATGGTCTCCTCATGACCCATCTTGTCCTCTTGTTCAAAGACATCTTCAAGAACTAGCAAGTCCTACAGTTACAAGTCTATCTTGCAATAATTTATCTCTCCTCAATTAGGGTATCCACCCTCTATAGTTACAGGTCCTTCCTACAACAAACTCACACTTCCCTCAAACCTTATGTGTCTCTCCTACCCTCTATAGTTATAGGTCTTTCCTACAAAAAATCTCTCTAGGCTTCAAGTTCTCTACAGTTATAGGTCTCCTCTCACCTACAAAAAACCTCTTCTAGAACTCAAATCCTTTGCAGTTACAAATTCCTCTTTTGCAACAAACTCTCTTTAGGGTTTCTTTTTGAGACAACAAAAAACTTCCTCTCATTGATATTTTTTACATACTTCTCCCATGCCAACAATATCCTACTCTGATACCACTTGGCACAGTCAAGATCAGAAGGCCTTATCAGGTTATCCAATCACATATCCAAAACACAAATCACACACATGCAGATGGAAACACACAAGTCAAAACACTCTTTTATTCATTTGGAACAGATATTACATTTAGATATTACATCTACAAGAAAACCCCTATTCCACACGAGCTACCACCTCGCTCTCTATTGGCTTCTCTACCAATTCTTCTCCTTCCTACTAGCTTCTCTTCACCAACTCCACTCTCTTCTTCCTATGGGCCCTTGCTGTAAGTTATTCTCCTTTACTCTCCTAGTCTTGGGCTATCTCTTTATATCGTCACCTTCCTACATGTTGGCTTGGTTGTTCTTCCTTCTTTATGTCATATTATGACCATTTAGTTACCTCACTATCAGGAGCTTCATCTAGTCATCCAATAGTCCTGCAGATCTTCTTGACAGTTACATGGTTATCTACATCATCAATTCTCATTCATTTGTGCCAAGTAATCATCTCCATCCAATGGTTCATGTAGACAACTATTTGACCAATCGTGTCATTCCACAACAACAATGGGGAAATAATGAGTAACCACTCACTATGTGGCTCCACTGCGTTCATCCATCAATCACCAACTCACCATTCAACCAATCCTTCATCATTTCCTCCTTATCATTGTATTAGGGAAACCATCTCAAGAGTCCCACCAATGAAAGTCTATCACATCGATCAAATGTTTTCATGATATCATTCCACCCTGTTTCCACATGATTCACATTAAGGATGTGAATCACAAGACCATTCATCAATCACCATTGGTCAACACATGTCACCATCATGTCATTCAACCTTCCATCACCCCATCCTTGAGATCAAAATCATCTCCCGCCAATACACCTACTTTTCGTTGATGTTCACTTTACACTCGTGTTCATCATTCCATCACTAAGACATCCTAGAAGGTCTTATCGATGATCATCAATCTCAAAAATGAAATGTACTCCTGCCAATCTTTGGACTTGTCCATGTCATCACTCATACTCTTACCACCCTATCACCAATCATCAGTGGTCATACACATCATTGAATTCCACCCTATCTAATGCAGAGCAGGGTGGAGTTTTACAATTCAATTACAATTTAAACAATCCTTCAATTTGGAAACCCTAACTTGGTTTTGATCTCACAAATCCTTCATATTTCCTTGCAGCACTCCAAACAGTTATTTTTCACCATATCTTTCTTTGAGGACTTCAAACCCACCATTGAATTACCATTACAGACACCCTTTATGCTCTTTTGTAACATATCAAATTTGTAGATAGGTTTGTTTTGTAACAACACCCTCTAAAATAGACTACTATGTTGGAACTAAGTCAAATTAGCCTTGTTTTACAAAGCAACTATATGAAATATCTTCTCCAATCTACCAAACTTCAGTCCAATTCTTTAACCAAGTCACATGGGGTTTGAACCTACAAATTTTATCAACTGGAACACTCACAAATTTATCTACCATCAAAACCTTATCTCTACCTATCTTCCTAAGCCTAATAAATAGAGATATTAGGCTAGCGCTTGATCAAACACTTCCCTACCTCAATCTCCTACATCTAAAAACCCTAAAAAAAATAAAAGCAACTTAAATAATCCTATTCCATTGATTTTTAGGGTTTTCCACTGATGGAATGGTGCCCTACGTCATATTTTGTTCTCAAACCCTCAAACCTAGAGTTTTCTGGCTAATTTCAAAAATTTGCTTCTAACTCGCTCAAATCTCAATAAAAAAAAATGCAACCAAAACCAAAATATGGTTAATTCATTCCTCCAACAATTACAAAGAAATTTATTTCATTTTCAAATAATACAGATTCGTACAACTTGTTGTAGTAGCAAAATTCAAGGTAAACACGTTGAAAATGGAGTTACTCTTATTGCTTGATCACCAAAAATGTCACTAGCAAAATGGCTCTAACATCACAAGGAATATTTTTTTTTCCAACCAAAACCAATGGTTCAAACTAATTTTTTAATGACTTGACTATTCACCTTCCAAATACAAGGCAAAAATGCAAAGTTGTATTGTAACTTTTGCAACATTTATAAAAACTTGACAACTTTATGTAAACTTGACCCCACATGACTAAGAACATTAGAGATGGTCTAAATAGACCTTATTACATCAAAAACATGATTGATAAAAAAAACCAACATTGGACCCTATTTACATGATGAAAGGGTATGTGCAAGATCATCATGGAAAAAATAGGCCCTTAAGTGGCAAAAAATTAAGAAAAATTAGAGTTAGGCAACTTGACATAAAAATTTGAATAAGTTATCTATATTATTTCAAAAACATGTAAGAATATAATCTGTAGAAAATTTAATGTAGTTTTTGAACTACTAGTTTCATTTATATATATATATATATATATATTTGGTGAAAATTTTAAATTTCAATGTAGTAGTACTTAAATTTCAGGGAAAAATAAGTAGGTGTCTATCTGACCACCCTAACCACAATAAAATGATAATATTTATTTATAATATTTTAGATATAAGTAGAGGACTCATGTCTGGATGTGATGCATATTTTTTTATAATTTTTTTCCAAGTAAATAATTAATTATGAATTTTTTATTACAACTTTTAAAAAATATAAAAACTCATATGTCTGACCACCTTAACTTGGTCAAAACTTCATGAAATTATTATTTTTTAAACCTATAGTATGTGAAACATACAATGTGATGCATGTTTCATATTCAAAAAATATGATACCTTTTGAAAGTTATAGATGTTTTTCAATGAACCTATCAATCAGTACTTTAGTCGTAATTCAAATAGAAAATGATTAATAATTATTTATTAAATTCAAAGTATTTAAGCATGATTTATATTGGTGGAAAGTTGATAATATCCTTTAAAAACTCTTTTCGTTTCATCAATTTTGGGTAAAAAAAAAACTTTTAGCCACATACCCATTATATCACCACTTTTTGGCCCATCATGGTCCTGCACATACCCAAAAGCTAGGTGCCCTTGCACCATACACCCAGGGAGAAAAAAATCTCAAGTTCCACTTGAGATCAGTTCTTGCACTATGGTACCATGTTCTTAATGTCTTCCTGTGTCATCCAGGTGGTATCCTCCATTGGAAGGCTTTTCTACTTCACTAGGTACTCATTGTACACCTTATGACTGGTTCTTTTAGCTTTCTTTGTGTCCAAGATGCATTCAAGCTTCAAACACTGACTTGGTGGTAATTCCTTGACCCAATATTCATTTGAAACTCTTGATGTACCTACATATTCACCTATAATCATAGATCATTTAAAAGGATAAAGGTTAGAAACATTGAAAATTGGAGAGATAGCCACTCTAGGAGGGAGTTCTATCTCATAGGCGTGTGTTCCAAATTTGTGGACCACCCTACATGGCCCAATCTTCTTCATCTATGGATTTGAATAATTCCCCTTTGGTAGCCTTTCCTTCCTCAAAGGATCCAACACCAAGTCCCCCACTTTGAACTGAACCTCTCTTCTCTTCAAATATGCATGTTACTTGTACTTATCCACACTTTTTTGAAGGTTCTCTTTCACTTGTTGATGTATATCCTTCATGGCCACCGCAAAATCTTCTCCTTCAAAACTCCCGCTCTCCATACCACTCAAATCTTTGAGCTCAAAGACTCCCCTAGGCTTCATTTTGTACACAATCTCAAATGGGCTCTTTCCAACACTTCTATTGACAAAGTCATTATATATGCAAACTCAGCTTGGGGAAGAATGAGATCCCATTATTGTGAATGCTCTTTTTTCAAACATCTTAGAAGATTCTCAAGACTCCTATTGACAACTTCATTCTACCCATCTATTTGTGGATGATGGGCAAAGCTAAAGGTTAAGTTTGTTCCCAACTTCTTCCAAAGGTTTCTCAAAAAGTGACCCACAAACTTACTATCTCTGTCAAAAACAATTATCAAAGATAACCCATGAATGCTAACCAACTCCTTGAAAAACAACCCAACAATGTATGAGGCATCATTTGTGCATTTACAATGTATAAAATGAGTCATTAAATGCTAAAGTGGTCTCCAACAACAAACACACTATCAAAGACTCTTTGAGTTTTGGGAAAACCCAACATAAAATCCATGTTGATGGATTCTCATGGCCTATTTGGAATTGGAAATGGCTGGTAAAGATCTACATTTGTACTAGAACCCTTGGATTTTTGACAAATAACACAAATTTCAATAAATTTTCTGATATCACTTTTCATCTTTGGCCAATGATAATACCTTGTTACCTACTCCAAAGTTTTATCCACACTAAAGTGACACCCTAAGTTGCCACAATGCTTCTCTTTAATCAAATTAGTCCTCATAGAGCATTTAGGAATACATAACTGAGCACCCTTAAACAAGAAGCCATCTTGTATCAAGAAATTAGAATATTCTTCATGGAAAGTGTCATTGAACTCATTACAAATAGCATAAACATCCTTGAAATCGTCATCTCCTTCAAACATACCTTTCAAAGCATCAATACTTACACTTTGGAGTTTAATTTCTTGAACCAACATTTTTCTTCTGCTCAAAGCATCTGCCACCTTGTTTGACTGTCCCTTTTTGTGTTTGATTGTAAAGGTGAAGTTTTGGAGGAACTCCACCCACTTCACATGTCTGTGGCTGAGTTTGTCTTGGCTATTTAAAAAAATCAAAGCATGATTGTTAGTAAAAACAATAAACTCTTTAGGAAGGAGATAGTGTCTCCACTTTTTCAATGATTGAACCATAGGATACAACTCCAAATAATAAGAAGAATACTTCTTCTTTGCCTCATTGATCTTCTCACTAAAAAAAGCTACAGGTTTTCCCTCTTGAATCCTTAATGCCCCAATTGCATACCCACTTGCATCACATTCTATTATGAAAACCTTGTTAAAATCAAGTAAGGCAAGGATTGGTTGTTGTGCTACCCTTTTTTTTAGATATTGGAAACTTTTCTGCCTCATCAGACCATATAAATCTTTTCCTTTTATCCCCTTTGATTGTATCAATGATTGGAGAGAAAATATGACTTAAATTCTTCACAAATTTTCTATTAAAGCTAGCTAGGCTGTGGAAACTTATTACCTCATTGATTGAAGTTAGAGTAGGCCAATTGAGAATTTCTCCTACCTTGCTAGGGTCCATCTTCAAAGTACCTTTTGAAATCACAAAACCAAGATAGACCAACTCCTCTTTCATAAATTCACACTTCTTCAAATTGATCATCAACTTTTCTTCATTTAGCCTCTTCATCACCATGTCCAAATTGATAGGTTGTCATCAGGTTCTAACACTTTAGTTAATAAAGACATTCATATATCAACCAGGTAGTGTCCAAAGGCTTTATGCAATAGAAGACATCTCAAATATCTCTCTTAGGATTCCTAAATACCAAACAGTTAAACAAAACTCTAAAATAGAGGGTCTCTAAACTTTGAAAGTAGTAAAACATCTATCTAGAAAGCTGAAAATAATTTAAATCAGAAAGAAAAAAACTATGGATCTAAAAAGCATCACCACTAAACTAGAAAGCATGGAAATGATTAATCTAAATAATGCATAAATTGCAGAAGAAGTAAAACTTGTAAAGAAACTAGGAAACATTTATCTAGTGCAAAAGATAACAATCCAATAATTTGGATAAGCAATTTAATAGAAACGACTGAAGGAAGGTGCTTTGAAACTTCAGATAATAAACTTAGAGACTACAGACTTAGCTACAACCTATAGGATTGACACTAATAGTATGACACACACACATGAAAATGAATTCCAATTGTAACTTTTATCTATTAAAGGAAAGTACAAAATGAAAAGTAAGATACTTATCTATCTATCTATAACCGTCGAGTGGCCAGCTCTCAGGTGTGTCTACAACTATCTCAGATCACATGCATTGGAAACCTTCAAGTTACTTTATTCAAAGAACTTCATTCACATTGCTCAGTAATTCAAAAAGTGGCGCAAAAACTCATTTTTATTCATATGGTAGTTTACTTCAAAAGACATATTGGCAACATAACAATATTCTTCTATATTCATCATTTGCAATAGTTACATATTTATATGAAAATGACTAACAAAATCCTACTTTCCAGTTGATAAAGTATTTAATGGATTGTCAACAACAAATGGACTTTAAAGCCCATGACAGAAAATATTGAAGAGGCTTAGCACGAGCCATAAATTTTTTGAAACTGAAAATAATAGGACTATGAAGATTCGGCCCATAACATTTCCTCCTAAAATTCTAGCACCTACTCACTTGTTTTAAAAAAATGTTAAGATCTATGTTTATTTCCCTTTTGAATGGAATGGTAATTGGGAGTGGAAGTTGACCTGTGAAATGCTCAAGGACTAAACCATTAAATCAACATAAGTTAGCTTAATTTGACTAATTTCAAGAAGTAAAGTTTGCACATTTGTTCATAAAAGAGAAATTATTTATCATAAAGGTAATTAATTGGCAGGGTAAATTGGGCTGAAAGGTATAGGTTTGCATATAGAGTCCATTATATTGATGAGGTTATTTTTACCTCATCATTTCCTCCCCTTCCTAAGCCTAAGTAGGTCCTCCTACTCTTTGATGTGTTCCCTACCCTTGACTACTTTTATTCATCTCCTCATACTTGGTACTGAGATATATAAATCATCCACCTCTATATCTAGCCACTCTAGTTCCATCAAGAATCCCTAGTGAAAAGTGACTCTTTCTTTCCACCTAGCAAAACTATCATCACTTTGGTCCAAATTAGTATATTTTGAAGGGGGTAGTGAAAGAAGGAGAGGAGGTTTGTACCTCATACCAATCCAATTTATTCTCAATTCTTCAAGGATTTTGGTCAGAGCTACTACTCTTCTGTCGGACCATCTAATATTAAGGGGTGAAATTATTTCCCTCTTCTTGAGATACATAGGAAGAGGGGTATACCACTCTTCACATGCATGCCAAGATGGTCCTATCGATTTTGGCCCTTGTTCTTGAAAGTGGTCATAGCACAGTCGGAGGTTGTTATTGTACTTGACATGTACTTCCTTTTTAAGTATGATTCCAAAAAATTGTGCCTTGAAAGAGAAAGGCTTCCTATGAGGATATCTCATTTGCAACCCCACAGTCCTTTCTGCATGTGCATATTCTCTTGATTTGTCTTGCCAGTGCAATTGATTTCTCATTGTGGATAGGAATGATCTCAATTGTGCCTCTCCCACAAAGAAACTAACAAAGAAATCTGTATATTTTTCTAGGAGAAAATTATGACCAAAGAACTCACATAACAAATCTTGTTGTTCTGGGAGTGACTCAACAAATATTTTCACAAATTCCTTGTCATCTAGATCATGTGGTTGGTTTTGTCAATTTTTTTGTAATTTCCATCTTAAAAGTTGTTCATTGAGAAACATAGAGTACAACCTAGATGGTCTTCTATAGGCTAATAACTTAATTCGCCAATTTCACAAGCATCCTGTTTACCCCTATATGCTTGATGAAAAGATTCTTTTAACATTACCAATTCCCTTTTCAGCCTATTATTATCAAATTCAATATCCCTTAAAAGATAACAATGCTCTATCCATTTCATTAATATTGGAGGAATGTGTACCTGGAACCATTCTATAACAATAGGTTCAGTTTGTGTCTCCTTTGACTCCATAATTGTTTTAGTGTCACTCTCTTGCAGATCTTGCTCTAATTCCACAATCTTACTCATAGAATCATTTAATTCAATTTCATGTCTATTCTTCTCTTCTTCAAAGGTGCTAAATAGTTGCATGATTGTTTTTTCAAGTCTTGAATATGCTTGTATTTTTTAGATAGAGCAACCTTGTGAGACTTATCTTGTTAATTCCATTGCTAAATCTAGCACTGTAGCTATTCAATGAGCTTGTCTTTTTCCTCCATCTGTGCTATCAATTTTGTAGTTTCCTGGTCTCTTTTATTTACAATAGCAGCTTGCATCAATCTCTTCTTTTTTCTAGTTAATTTGTGCTTCATCATCCTATAGCCTGGTTCTGAATTCCACAATTTCTACTTTTAACTTTTCTAATTCCTCACTTCTTTGACTAGATTGGGTATCCACTATGTCCAAAAAGAAGGATGAATGAGGAATTTCTACATTAGTATGAGGCACATTTTATTCCTCAATACCCTTAGGAAGGGATGAGTGGGGCACTTCTTCATTAATAGGAGGCACATTTTCTTCCTCAGTGTCCTCAGGTAGGGATGAGTGAGGCACTTCTTCATCAACATGAGGCACATTTTCTTGAACTTCATGAATGCTTCTCACTCTATCAAGAAAAGGAGAAAATCCCCCCACGGGTTCATCTTCATTCTACTCTAAATGTGGCAATTGTGTTTTATCCCCTTCCCGTTCCTTGGAAAATGGTGTTTCCTTTTCCTCTTCCCTAGGAAATTGATCACCTTGCTTTTTTGTTTCATTTATTTCCTCATTATCGGGTGGACTATCAATTTCTACCACTTTTGCTAGAGTCCTACCCTTCTTCCTTTTAGAAGTACTACCTACGTCTTGGGGTTTGATTTCATTGGACCCTAAAGAAAACCATTTACTCCTCTGTAGAGGAGGAGTCATTTGAAAGGTAACCTTCACTTCTTCCTCTTGTGAGGTCCCTCTTCTCCAATGGAATGCACAATTTCCACCTCCCCTTCTTGTCATGGGGTTTCTAATTCATCTGGAAAAGTTTTTGACGCATCATTGTTGGGATTTGTAGAGGTATGTTGGGATTCAAGAGAATCTAATGCCTCTGAGGAGGGTTCTTCTAAAGATTGTTCTTTTTGCTTGGAATATTCTCCCTCAAGTGATCTTCCTAGTTCTACATTTTCAAATTTTTGTAGAAACCTTTGCCACTTCTTTTCTATCTTTTTGCGGAAATGTTATTTGCATATTAGCTGTATGAGACCATGATGTTTGAGGGGCCCTATCCCAACTTTGTACTTTTCCATCATAGAGGTGACTGAATGACATAGGAAGGTTGGTAAATTCACCCTAAGAGAAGGGTCCTCAATACCATGGCATAAATGAGTCAGCAAACAAAAAGTAGGTTCCACTACTATAGTCATTTGTCCCTCACAAGTGAAATACTTAATTATCCAGGTTGCAGTAGACCTTGAGGGTTCTGGAAGAGACATTCTATGGATTCCCTTATTTTTTCCCTTGGTGCTTATGGTCATTACAGGTTGGGGTTCCCCTTCCCTATGAAATAGAACTTCTATCAAATTTTGATAGGGATCATGGGCATTTTAATTCAAATTAATTCCCTTATTTTTGAGACCGGAAAGACAAGCAATGGTTTTTTTACTTACCTGAAATCATTTTCCACACACCATAGTCTACCCATCTACAATTCTCGATGAATTCCTTCACAAGCTACTCTTTATACCCTTCAAATTGCTTCATAAATTCCAGCCACCCGAGTTTTTGAAATAAAGCTACAATATTGCCCAATGCTAACAATGGAGCTGCAGAAGTTGGCTCCGACTTCTTAGATCCTCCCATTATTTTTATTTCTTTGTTAGTCAAAAAAATTACGTAGAACTATTTAATTCCTTCCTTACTGAATTATAGACAAGAAAATAATTCTATGTCAATATACCCAATGGAGGAGAAGTTAATTATCACCTTTCTTGTCACCTTACTGAATAATTATGATGGGATTTCATGGGGAATTACACAACTATTGTTGTAATTTTAGCAATAGTGTAAGGGAACACGTTTCAAAATTATGAGGAATGGATCATGCCAATTAATTATCCTTTATTCAAAATAAGTACTAACTCTTTAAATAAATAAATTTGCACATACCTTAGGTCTTGTCATTAGATCGAACATCACTCACCTCTGCTGACATAATTGGATAGTCATATAGTTGGAAAGGGTGGTGACGAATAATAATGGCACAAATGGAATGGTTGAAATGGTGGAAAAAAATATTATGACAAAAAGGTGTCATAATAATTTTATTTATTATGGAAAGATTTGGTATGATGTGGTAGAATAACTATTAGGGAGAAGATCTTCAAGCGTCATAAAATTGAATGATGGGAATGTGTGGAACTTAGGAAAAATCAAAATAATGGAAAGACAAAGTTTACAAAAATCTAGAGCATTACCAAAAAATGCACCCGAAGTATCAAGGAAAAGAGAGTTCTAGAACATCATAGAGAGATGTCATCAGAACATGGTAACCAGATTGAATATTTCAAAGCATCGCTGAAAAGATGTACCTGGGACAACAACCAAAGTTTCTAGAGCATTGTCAAAAGATGCAGCTAGAGTAGCAACCAAAATTTCCAAAGCATCATCAAAAGATGTAGCCAAAGCAACAACCAAAATTTCTAGAGCATCATCAAAAGATGTAGCCAAAGTAGTAAACAAAATTTATGGAGCAACCAAACAGAATTCCAGAGCCCCTGAGCATAATTTTGGAGCATCAATGAAAATATTCCACTAGAAAGAATAAACAACAGAATTCTGGAGCATCATTGAAAAGATGCCACTGGAAGGAAGAAACAATAAAATTCTAGAGCATCACTATGAAAATTCCATTGGAAGGAAGAAAGATGTAAAATTTTGGCCTTGGCTTCCTGAAGCATCATTTCAAGTGATGCATTAGAATGTAGGATCAGGACAAGGAGTGGAACCAATCCATTGTGCAGATTACAGAAACAAATTATAGAGCATCGTAGCAACCACGCTGACACATTCTAGAGCATTGCAACAGGGTGCACCAAAATTGTGTTCACCAAAAATATGTAGTCCTGCAAAATAAAGAATTTTTTTTTATCCAAGTCCAATTGGTGAAATTGATAAAGAATTTGAAGAAACAAGCAGAAGTGATTTTTTCTTTTGGATTTATTTGAAAAACTATATTGACCCTGCCATAGTAGAGTCAATGCAATGGATTTCTCCCTATGTTTCAACCATTTTTGTAAACTCCTCTTTGTTAACAGGCTTATCGTAGATATGTAATTGGTTCACATTAACTGGAAGAGTTCGAGTATCACCATCAATAGGTTTTGGCTAGACTGAACCATTAATAAACACTTCAAAAATTTCGTAGGGTCCAAGCTAGTGTGTCTTGAGTTTTCCTTGATGATTCTTGTATCTAGAATTGAACAATAATTCTCAATCCCCAGTATGGAATTCTTTCTCTTTGATATGTTTATCATGCCAAACCTTACGTTGTTGTTCGATCAGTTTAGTTTGATTGATGGCATCCAAACGAAGTTCATCTAGTTCACGAAGTTGTAAAACTCTCTCAATTTGGGCTCATTTAAGATCTATTCCCAACTCCATGGATTTTCTAAGGGTTTGTAGTTCAAATTCAATGGGTAAGAGGGGTTTCTTTCCAAAGACTAACTCATAGGGACTATAGCCAATAGTTGATTTTCAAGTGGTGTTGTAGGTCCAGACAACTTCTGGTAGTTTCCTAGCCCAATCTTTTCTTTCAGAAGAGACCATTTTTGTTAAAATGATTTCCAACTCCCTATTAGTGACTTCAAATTGTCTATTTTCCTATGGGTGGTAGGGTGAGGACTTCTTTTGACTTACTTGGAAATGGTTTGTGATGCTAATAGAACTTTAGAAATAAACTGGGGACCTTGGTTTATGACAATTGTCTTTGGAGCTCCAAATTTGAGGAAAATTCTATTGTAGAGGAAATCAACTACCTATTCCTCCCTAGCATTGATATGTAGGGTTTTCACTTTCACCCACTTAGTCAAATAGTTAGTATAGAATAGAATGTACTCTTTTCCTTGTGAAGGAGGGTCTATTGGGCCAATAAAATCCAATCCCCATTTTTCAAATGGTTCAAGGACTACCTGAGGTTACAAGGGAATTTTGTTAGAGGCAATTGGTCCTCCTACCCTTTGGCATTAATCACATCGATGAACGTATTTCTTAATGTCCTTGTGCATTAAAGGCCAGTAGTATCCTACTACCAAAATATTGTGAGTTGTTCTTTTAGCAGAATAATGTCCTCCTGAAGGGTCATCATGAAAGGCTCTCAGGATACAATAGGTATCGTCTTCCCTAACACACCTTCGTAAAACCATATCAGGTCCACATCGAAACAAGATTCCATTAATCCATTTGAAAGGGGAACTCTCTCTAATGAGGTGTTTCCTCTATTTTGATGAAAAGTGAGACAGTACTTTTGCAGTGGCCAAATAATTCACAATATCGGAAAACCAAGGGGTTTTAGTGGAGATGGAAAATAGATTTTCATCTAGAAACTCGTCTTGTACTAGAGCATAGTTGGCCTCACGTTTAATTTGAAATAAGAAATCCACGACTACATTGGACTTCCCTGGTTTGTCAACAATTGTGACATTGAATTCCTAGAGAAGTAACCACCTAATTATCCTTGCATTTACCACTAGTTTGTTCATGAGGTACTTAATGGCTGAGTGATCAGTATGCACTATAACTTTATATCCCGTGAGATAATGTCAAAATTTCTTGATTGCATGCACTATAGCCCATAATTCTTTCTCTATTATGGTATAATTCTTTTCGATTGGCGTCAAATTCTTGTTGATGAAGTATATAGCATATTTTCCCCTATTTTCATCTTCTTTCCTTAGAACTGTGTCAATGGCATCATTAGATGCATCAGCATAGATATGAACAAAAGGCTCCAGTTAGGTCTTCGAAGGATAGGGACAAAGATGAGTTTCTCCTTGATAATTTCAAATGAATCTACTAACACTCAAGTGTCTAAATGAAGTCTACATTATTTTGAAGGAGAGAAAACATAGGGACTACAATTTTTCTAAATTTTTCTATGAATCTTCAATAGTATCCAGCATGCCCTAAGAAACTCCTAACATCATTCTAAGTTTTTGGGATCTCGAGTTGTTGTATGACTTTGATTTTCTTAGGATCAACCTTAATCCCTTCAGCTGAAATATGATGACCCAACACTATTCCTTGTTCCACCATGAGTAGATATTTTTCATGACTTAGGGACAAATGATGATCCTCACACCATTTTAACACCTTGTCTAGATTCATGAGGGCTTCATCAAAATTTCAACCGTATATAGTGAATTCATCCATGTAAACTTCCACACACTCATTTACCAACTCAACAAATATAGCTAGGATGGCCCTTTGAAATGTTGCAGGAGCATTCCATAGCCCAAAGGGAAGAACCCGATATGAAAATGTCCCCCAAGGGTAGGTAAAGGTCATCTTATCCTGGTCTTCTACTACTACCTATATCTAGTTGTATCAACTAAATTTGTCCAAGAATGAAAATTATTTCCTCCCAGCCAAGTTATCCAACACCTGATCCACGAATGGTAGGGGAAAATAATATTTGCATGTTGCTTTGTTAAGATCCCTATAGTCTACACACACTCTCTCCTTCCCATTCTTCTTTGGAACTACAACCAAGGGTGACACCCACCTACTGTCAGAAATTGGGTAGATAAATCCTACCTGTAAATTTTTCTCAATTTTGGTTTTAACGATGTCTTTTAGGGAAGAATTAAGTCTCCATTGTGGTTGGAAAATAGGTTGAACATCCTCAGTATAGATATGATGCATATAAACACTAGAGTGTATTCCCCTCATATTTGTATAGTCCCAAGTGAATGCTTTCCATCTATTCACCAGGGTGTCAAACAATCTTTGTTCTTCCATCTCAGTCGACCAACTGTTGATGTTCAAATTTTTTCCCGATAGTAACATGATGGTGTGCATGGGCCTTAGTAGGGTGTTAACTAGAGGACAGCTGTGAGGTACAGTTTATGAAGCCGGGAAACATCTACAAAGAAATGGTGAGTTTTTGGAACTAAGTTCATCAAAGGACAAGTAAATCCAATGAAACTAGCACTATCAAATTTTGTGTGATTTATGTTGATTGGGTGTCCTAGGATTTCTTCTACATCTGACATTTCATCATTGCCCAAATCCATGGTAATATTTTCCACGTCGTTCTCCCATTCATCCTCTAATTCTTCACCATGTTGTTTGATAACTACCATGGCCCAATTTTCCTATCCATTGGGGCTTTTTGGTTCATCAACCCATACTTTATTGTGTTTGGCAGGCTTGGCAGGAGGATAAAAAAATAAGTGCTTGCTATTAGATCCATTTGAGATGGTCATTCCTCCCTCCTTGCAATCAATTTTGGTTGCAACAGTAGCCAACCATAGTCATCCCAAAATTATTGGATAACTATCCTTGGGTATAAGGGATTCAATTATCTAAAAATCTACTGGGTATTCCCATCCATCCACCTTAACAAGAAAATTTTCAATGATGCCCTTAGGAATAGCTATGGATTGATTTTCCATTTGTAAAATTGTATTTGTGGGGTGTAGATCAATAAGTCCCAGTTTTTCCATCACATCAACAGTCATTACGTTAATGGTTTCTCCAAGTTCCACTAAAGTGTTAGGTATTGCTACCTCACTAACTGTTACTATTATAAGAAGACTACTTATATCATCATATTTTGGAGCAGTGGTCATTCTAGCCAAAAAATTAGCTAGGTACCCATTTATGTGGACAGTGTTAATTTTTTTCGGTTTTCTCCCTGGGGTCTTGATACACAACTGTTTAATCAACTGGTTTAACTCAAGGATCTATTTAATTGTTTGTAACAAGGGGACTTCAATCTACAATTGCCTAATTTCTTATATCAATGTAGTTTCAATGGGTGAGGTCATTTTAAGAGCATATTTCATAGGAATTGGTTTCAGTCGCTCTGGAAAAGGTTCTTTGATGTTGTCCTTAGGTGCAGGATCCTTCATAAGTTTAGTCTAGGTGCACGATCCTTTAGAAATTTAGTTGGAGACTGACCCCCCTCCTCTTGAGGTAGGTCAAAAGTTCCAACTGAGGATGGCTAGTTGGGCTTATGTTATATAGTGTCCAGGATTTTTTCTATGAATGTGGGTGTTATGGTGGTTTTCTCAACATACTTCTTGACAGGTTCATCTATGATCTCTTCAATAGTTAGCTATGAAATTGTTTTTCTCAACCTCAATTGCAGATTTTGATGGTGTATGGCATTAAGTCTAGTGACATTGTCTTGTTCGACATAATATACCTGAGTATTTGGACGATTGTTCTTTGGGTTCATAACTGGTTGCACTAGAAGTGGTGGCTAGTTGACTTGTTCATTTTGTTGCGTATTCTAGGGAGGTGGTAGAATATTTTGTTGTTGAGTAGGCATTTTCCTGGGGCCAGTGTAAAACTGATGCTGAGGTTGATTCCATTAAGGAATTAAATTTTGAGGGTACCATTGTTGTTGAGGCTGATTAGGCCACTGAGGGTTACCCCAAGATTGATTTTCCCATTCAAGTGGTCCCCAGGGATAGGTTCCCCAATTAGGGGGTATTAGAGATGGTGCTTGAGGCCAAGGTGTTGCCCATTGATTATTTTTCCAATTGGGTTGAGATCTCCAGTTAGGATTGGAATTCTGGCCATAGGAAAAATTACCTCTGGAGTTCTTTGATTGACAACATTCACTTCTTCCTCGACTGGGGTTGTTCTTTTCTTGGAATTTTTTATGCCATTCAGTAGCTCACATTGATCGATGGGGTGATTTTTGTCACACACTTGGAAAATGTCAATCTTATCAATTTTTTCCAAAGGGCATTCTCGTAGCAAATTTTTGTTTTGGCACCTAGGGAAATAGATGGACAAGTTTTCAAGATTTCATGTTTTAGCCTGTATGCCATCTAAAGTAGTGTTTAATTGGATGATAATGTCGGTCTTAAATTTGGTGAGCTCTTCACAAAGTTTGCTGATGTCATTGAAACCTTTAAAGAGAGTGGACTTCCTGAATCCTCCTCGAGTTTGAGAGAAATTATGACACATTTCCATAATATCGTCCAATCCTAGTTGGGACACGTCTCCTTTTCCCATTAAGTCCAAGCTCCTCTGAGCTTCATCATTGAGACCTTTAAGGAATAAGGTCTTCAAAATATTGAGACTTATAACTTCTCCACCACAACATTTAGATAAGAAGATAAACCTATCTAGGTAATCCTCCAAACTTTCATCCTCATTTTTCCTTACTTTGAACAGTTCTTCTTTCCTATCACTGACCCTACAATAACTTTGGTACTTTTCCAAAAAGATAGACTTCATTTCATCCCAGGAGGTTATTGAATGAGAAGTTAATCCCATAAACCAACACATAGCTGTGTCTTTCAGAGTGGAAGGGAAAAGCTGCAATTTCTGATTATCATTCTCGTAGTCATATGTCTGACACAAGACTTTAAACTCAAACAAAAACTGATCAAGGTCCTTAGTAGAAAATCCCTAAAAGGTTGACAAGAAGACCGGTAAGATATTTTTCATTGCCATATCATCATCTGCATCAATAACAATAGGATAAGTGAAGGTGCATGGTGGTGGTGGAGGGTTATCATTGTTGTTAGCGTAATTTCTACAGTCACCCATGTTATTGAAGGGGATGCAATCCTCTTCCAAAATTCTCTCAATTGGGAGAGATTCTGGAGTTTGCAAGGGAACATACTCCTCTACAATTATATGTTCTCTTTCTGAGGTTTGTGGGAAGGTCTTAGGTTGACCCTGTTTGGTCAATTCCTCAGTAAGTTCTTGATCTGAGTTGCCTTCCTCCCTACTTGTTGTTGGTACGTTGAATAGGGAGTTTTGGTATGAATCTTCCATGGGGGCCTCATTTCCTGACCATGCAGAAAATAATCCAAATGACTAACACTAGCCCTAAGAGAGGTATTCAAGATATCTCCTACTAACACTAGAAACAGGATTCCCTGGCAATGATGCCAAAAAGTGATAGGTTGTTGTCAGGTTCTAACACTTTAGTTAATAAACACATTCATATATCGACCTAGTGTCCAAAGGCTATATGCAATAGAAGAAATCTCAACTATCTCTCTCTTAGGTTTCCTAAATACCAAATAGCTAAACAAAACTCTAAACTAGAGGGTCTCTAAACTTTGAAAGCAATAAAAAATCTATCTAGAAAGCTGGAAATAATTTAAATCAAAAAGCATAAAACTATGAATCTAAAAAACATCACCACTAAACTAGAAAGCATGAAATAATTAATCTAAAGAATGCATAAATTGTAGAAGAAGTAAAAATTGTAAAGAAACTAGGAAACATTTATCTAGTGTAAAAGATAACAATCCAATAATTTGCATAAGTGATTTAATAGAAACAACTGAAGGAAGGTTCTTCGAAACTTCAGATAGTAAACTTAGAGACTACAGACTTAGCTACAACCTACAAGATTGACACTAATAGTATGACACACACACATGAAAATGAATTCCAATTGTAAATTTTATCTATTAAAGGAAAGTATAGAATGAAAAGTAAGATACATATCTATCTATCTATAACCCTCAAGTGGCCAGCTCTTGGGTGTGTCTACAACTATCTTAGATCACATGCACTAGAAAAATTCAAGTTACTTTATTCAAATAACTTCATTCACATTGCTCAGTAATTCAAAGAGTGGTGGGAAAACTCATTTTTATTCATATGGTAGTTTACTTCAAAACACATATTGGCAGCATAATGATATTATTTAGTATTCATCATTTGCAACAGTTACATATTTATATGAAAATGGCTAACAAAATCCTACTTTCCACTTGATAAAGTCTTTAATGGATTATCAACAAAAAATGGAATTTAAAGCCCATGACAAAAAATTATTAAAGAGGCTTAGCATGAGCATAAAAGTTTTTGAAACTTAAAATAACATAACTATAAAGACTTGACCCATAACGTTTTCTCTTGAAATTTTGGTGCCCGCTCACTTGTTTTCAAAAAGTGTTAAGATCTACATTTATTTCCCTTATGATTGGAATGGTAATAAAGATTGGAAGTTGACCTGTGAAATTTTCAAGGACTAAACCATTAAATCAACATAAGTTAGCTTAATTCGACAAATTTCAAGAAGTAAAGTTTGCACTTTTATTCATAAAAGAGAGTAATTATTTATCCTAAAGGTAATTAATTGGTAGGGTAAATTGGGCTAAAAGGTATATAGGTTTTCATATAGAGTCCATTGTATTGATGAAGTTATTTTTACCTCATCACAAATGTTGCAAGTGTTCCTCTTTATTCTTACTAAACACAAGAATATCATCCAAGTAGACAACTAAAAACTTACCTATGAAGGGTTTCAAAACTTCACTCATTAGTCTCATAAAGGTGCTTGGTGCATTTGAAAGCCCAAATGGCATTACCATCCATTCATACAACCCATCATTAGTTTTAAAGGTAGTTTTCCACTAATCCCCCTCTCTAATTCTAATCTGGTGGTAGCCACTTTTGAGGTCAATCTTTGAGAAATGGAAAGCCCCTCCTAAACAGTCCATCAAATCCTCCATTCTTAGTGTGGGAAACCTATACCTTATAGTGATTTTGTTATTTTCCCTTGAATCAATGCACATTCTCCAATCTCCTCCTTTTTTAGGTACCAAAATAGTAGGAACAACACATGGGATTAAGCTTTCCCTTATGAGTCCTTTGTCAAGCAATTCTTGAGTTTGTTTCCTAATCTCTTCATTATGTTGAGGATTCATCTTGTATGTAGCCTTATTTGGTAGGTTTTCCCTTGATATAAATTCTATATGGTGGCTCGCATCCCTTATTGGTGGAAAAGAACTAGGGAGCTCATCTACAACAATTTATTGGTACATGTTCAACAAGGCTTGGACTTCCTTAGGCACATCATCTAGCTTTGCTACTATCATGATAGATTTAGGTGTGATTATAATTGCATACCCTTGTCCACCTTCTTTCATGGTTTTGAAGAATTATTTTTTCCCAACCAACATAACACTTGACCCAACTTGTGTGTCTACATTTTCATCTTGCAAAGGAGTAAGTGTAAATGAAACCCCATTTTTTCAATTACATAGGTATTTTCTGCCCATCATGTTTAACTTTTTTGTCATACTGCCAGGGTCTTCCTAACAAAAGATGACAAACATCCATTGGGATGATGTCACACAATATCTTATCTTTATACCCTCCAATATTGAATTCAACCCATGTTTTCTCATTAACTAGGACTTATTGACCCTTATTTAGCCATGAGACCTTGTAAGGAGTGGGGTGTGGGATTCTTTTCATCTTTAACTTTTCAACCATCTCTAAAGAAACCAAATTATCTATGGAACCAAAATCAACAACTTTACACATCTTACCTTGAGATTTGTAGGTGGTTCTAAACAAGGATTTTCTTTGTGGAGGCTCCTTCACCACAAGGACCTTGAGCAATGTTCTTCTCATCATCAAATTTTCTCCAAATTCTAGAGCAGCATGTTGAGAAGGAGAGTTGACACTCTCACAATATTCTTCTTGCACTAATTGTGTTCTCCTTTCACCACCATGTGGTGTAGAAGGCTCCTTATCTAGGCACTTCCATACTTGATGGCCAAACTGATTACATTGATAGAATCTTCCTAATAATGTGTTGGATCCTCTACCTTGGCCTCTAAATCTACCTCTATTGTTTGATCTCCTACCTCTAAAACCACCTCTTGATTCTGATCTTTGATCCTGATTCCCACTTGAATCACCCTGTGCTTTTTGAGATTGTCCTCTTCCTCTAAAAGATCCTCTACCCCTAAAGTTATTTCCTCTACCTCTTCCTTGCTTCTCTTTTCTCCTTTTTATCTTTTATTCTACCTTAATGGCCAATTGAAAACATTCTTCCACTATTCTAGGGGTGGTAAGACTCATTTTATCTTGTATTTGAAACCTCAATCCATTTAGGTAGCTTGCTACCTTTTCAACCTCATCCTCAACATGACCTACTCTAAGAATCAACTTATGAAACTCCTTTGTGTAATCCATGACATTCATCTCCTTTTGCTTGATATTTTGAAGCTTTCTAAATGTTTGAATGGCATAGTCACCAAGCAAAAATTGACCCTTGACTTTAGACACCATTCTATTCCATGAATTATTTTTTGCTTTTCCCTTCTTCACTCTCTCTTCCTGCACATAATTCCACCAAGTTAGGGTAGGGCCTTTCAATTTTTTTTAAAAAAATTTAACCTTTGTTTCATCTACTATCTCCTTGTATTCAAAATAATTATCTAGTGCATCAACCCAATCTAACACTTCTTCACTATCCATCTTCACCCCAGCAATATCTCCCTTGATATCCTTCAGCAACTTAGCCATTCTTAACTCATTAGGGTCTAATTCATCATCACCTTGGACTCCTCCTTGAGGGTTTTCAAATAAATCTCACCCTCTTCATCTTCCTCTTCATCACTTTGGTCTCCAGTGACCATGCCTCTCTTTTGGTTTGAGTCCAATGCTGCAAGTCTAGATAGGATAGCTTCTTGAGACTCCTTCATCTGCCTCAACTCCTTGGTATGCTTCTCTTCCAATTCTCTAACTTCTTCGATCATTGGGTTCCTTTTAGGAGGCATCTTTGTTTCCTTCAAACTTCAAAATTTTCCCTTCAATGACTAAAACCTCTGCTCTGATACTAATTTGATGTAGATCAGGGTGGAAGTTTACAATTCAATCACAATTTGAACAATCCTTCAATTTGGAAATCCTAACTTGGTCTTGATCTCACAAATCCTCCATACTTCCTTGTAACACTCCAAATAGTGATTTTTCACCATATCTTTATTTGAGGACTTCAAAATCACCATTGAATTACCATTATAGATACCATTTATGCTCTTTTGTAACATATCAAATTTTTAGATAGGTTTGTTTTCTAAGAACACCCTCTAAAACTGATTGCTACGTTGGAACTAGGTTAAATTAGCCTTGTTTTACAAAAAAACTATATGAAATCTCTCCTCCAATCTACCAAAATTCACTCCAATGCTTTAACCAGGTCCATTGGGGTTTGAACCTACAAATTTTATCAATTGGAACACTCACAAATTTATCTACCATCAAAACCTTATCTCTACCTATCTTCTTAAGCCTAATACATAGAGATATTAGGCTAGGGATTGATCAAACACTACCCTACCTCCATCCCCTGCATCTACAAACACAAAAAAAAACTTTACTACTCCCATTCCACTAATTTGAAAAGTTTTCCACCAGTGGAATGATGCCCTACTTCATATTTTGTTCTCAAACCCTCAAACCTAGGGTTTTCTGGCTGATTTCAGAAATTTGCTTCTAACTTGCTCAAATCTCAATAAAAATGAATGCAACCAAAATGAAAATATGGTTAATTAATTCCTCCAACAATTCCAAAGGAATTTATGTCATTTGCAAATAGTACAAAGCTGTACAACTTGTTGTAGCAACAAAATTCAAGGTAAACACACATAAAATGGAGTTACTATTATTGCTTGATCACAAAAGAATGTCACCAATAGAATGCCTTGAACATCACAAGGCATATTTAAATGTTTTCAAAAAAAAAACCAATGGTTCAAACTACTTTTTGAATGACTTGACCATTCACCTTCCAAATACAAGGCAAAAATGCAAAGTTGCATTGAAACTTTTGTAACATTTACAGAAACTTGACAACTTTATGTAAACCTGACCCCTCATGACTAACAACATTAGAGATGGTATAAATAGAAATTATTACATCAAAAACATGACTGAAAACATAAAACCCATCATTGACCCTATTTACATGATGAAAGCTAGGTTCCCCTACACCATTGTTGGTCACCTTCCTATTGGTTCTTGCCACATGTCACTTTTGCATGTCATCCTTACCTTGTCAGGTCCCACAACTGACTTCACACTCCTATCACTCTATCGTTGGGACATTAATGCATCTCCCATTGATCAACCATGTCTTCGTCGATATTATTTGTTGGCCCGTCAAAGGAACTCCTCCTAAAGTCACAACAATACACTCTAGTCATGTCGATGTTTCCCTATCGCTAGGACAAAGGTTGTTCTCCTACTGATATCACTTGCTCACATTGATGAAGCCGTAACTCTTCTTCACCACCGAGTCATCACTAGGACATGGAACATAGTCCCACCAAAATCTTGGTCTCTCGCTGATGTAACTCAACATGATCATTCTATTTCTAGGACCTATAATAGGGTCTTGTCAATGACACTTTATCACAAGGATAACCTTCAACCCACCAACACCATTGTTTTGTCACCAGAATGAGTAGCATCCATTGGCCGATAAGTCAAGTCCTGTCAATGAGGGAGCAACGTTGGCCAAAGGGGGGGTGGAGCACGATGCTCCTCCATTAGATCTTCTCCTCTATTCTTCTTTCTCAAGCTTCAACCTGTAACAAGTGAAAAAAATGAAAAATTGAGAGGAGGTGAAGGAAAAACATATTAATAAGTTTATCCTTATGATTTAGGGCATCATCAGGTTTCCCTAAGATCAAAGGGTGGAGATTGAATCTCATCCAAAGGATGAGAATGAATGCTCAACCTTTTTTACCTTAATTTTATTTTAAAATCCTTTTTAAACTAGTTTAATGTGGGTTAAGGCTATGGTGGGGTCCATGAGACTAGGACCCCTTTTAAAGTGACAACTTATAAATTTTTTAAAAAGTTAATAAAAACACTTTTGTTTCACAAACTTAAAATTTAGAAGTTTATCAAACTTAAATTTAGTTTTCAATTAAATAAGGAGAAGATTATGTTTTAAAATTAAATTTAATCTAACTAAAGGTTTTCAATAAAATTATTTTGTAATAACTTAAATCTAATTATGATATTATTTAATATTATATTTTGGCCATTTTAATTGTCCAATTAGGTAGACCTTTAACAAAATAATTTGAAGATAGTCTAAAAAATTACATCTTAAATATCATGTAATGACTGGATAATAGTCTACAACCAATCATGATGCATTTAACCATTAAGATGATGTTCAATTAAATGCATTTGTGAATTATAATTCATATAAATATTAAATTTAAAATTTATGGAGTAAAATGGGATTTAAATTTAAATATGGAAAGTAACTTAATCCAAGTGAGAATTGTTATTTTAATTAATAAACTCCATCCGATTTAAGGTAGGCTTAGATAAGATAAATTATTTGAATTAATAAAGTTTTGTTTATGAAATATTTTAATAATGATATATTGGAGTAACTACCCATTCTTAACTACAACCTTTACCCAGATAAAAGTGTTAATGGTTTGATTGAAATATTTTATTATTGAGTATTAAATAAGACATAAGGTTGAGAAAAGTCACCTACAATGATTAGTTCACATGAATATTGTTATAAATAGACCTATATAAATAATTTAATAGTAAATTTCAAATGTTGAATTAAAAGATAAAATACAAGTTGAAAAACTATTATTTAAGAAGAAGTAAATCAATCTTAATTAATCATGCTCAACAATCGGCAAAGGAGCCCTTTAATGAAAAATAACAAGTTAGATCAATTAAGTTGTTCATTAATTAACTATTGAATTTGTAATTTACTATTGTTAACTCATCCAAAATAGCTACCTCAATAACACTATGTTATTTGGAGTATTAAAACCATTTGGTATTCAATCTGAATACCGAACAAGTCAAATAGTTAAAGTTTAGCAAGGTTATTATAGATGAAAAGTTGTATGTACCTAAGCATCCATATCTAATTAGATTCATGAGGGAAAAAATCCCTTATCTTTGGGGGAGCAGAACAAATAAAACTTAATGATGACATCCTAAAAAAAAATCAAGTACTAAGAATTAAGTGAAGTGATAAGTTATCTGGTGGGACCCTATTAACCGCACCTTTTCCTCAAGGAAAATGTAATAGTTTAATGTTGACTATCAAATAAAACATGACTAAGGGATTCAACCATTATGAATCTACAATTAATTAAATTATGCATTGTGCATTAATCAATATAATCATGTCAAATAATGTTAGTCCTTAGTAGTTGTGGTGTGCAATGGTGCCTAGTTGAGAGCACATTGAGTTGCAAACCTATGTTTAAACAAAAAAAATTGGTGATGTTTGTGTCAGATCCACATTAAAATGTGGGCATGACATAATACATATAAACAATATTACTTAATTCCAAATAAACATCTAAGTATTCTATCTTATCATTTCATTACATCTCATCTACCATTGCATTCTCAAATTTTACCTTTTTCATATAAGATTGTTCAAGTATATAATAATAAAGCATATCTAATTACTATACTATATCACCAAATCAAAATCTATTATTAAGCCATTTATATCAACCTTCGTAATTAAGCAAAACATCATGATTAAGAAAAATATAGTGAGATAATTTTTTTAATCCTCATAAAGTCGAACAACATCAATATACCCCAATTACCTATTTAGATATTCTAGATTATCCTTTCATTATAAATTCATCTAATGTCACCTTGTCCAATTCACCCTTACACACACACAGTTGCATTGATCCTATAATCATCATCAATGTACCATACTATTTTTTTATGAATCATAATCCATTTCAATCATAAAGCTAATATTGTCTAGCTAACCAGATATTTGTTACTTGATGACAACATTGTACATGTAGTTTATCTTAGATTTACAAGATACCATTGAGTAGTTTAGGGATATGTTACGCAATCCTTTAAGCTCGATGATCATACTGGTTTAGAAATGTACACCATCGTGTAAGATTTACCCAAACTCCTATTATAACAATTTTGTGAAACATTATTAAACTCTTTCACTACTTGAATGGTGATTAAAAGAAGAGGAATAATAGTCGTAGGGTTTACCTATATAGCCCATGATATCAGCATACGATAATTAAGGTTGCATCGTATATTGATTTCATCCTATCTAATTATCAATTAATGAATTGCATCATAGAAAATTAAGATTATATTAATTATACTCAAGGCGAGGCAAAAATTCTAAATTGTTTAGAGACATTCATTTTGAAAAGGAAAACAGGTTTTACAGGGACTTGAAACCGCAGAGTATAAACAACAAAAGATAACAAAATAAGTCCAAACAAGCAGACGGCTGTCCCAAAAAGGAAACGACAGCACCAAGAGACAACAAGGTCCAAAAAAAGGACCGCCCAAAAAGCCAGAAACAAACACCACCGCACTACTCCAAGGTGTTCAACAACTCCTCAGCCTCCTTTTCAACATCCTTCATATCCTGTAACCCCTGCTTGAGGATTTGAGCCGTATGTGACGAAGTCGGGGTATTCCTCTTAGTGTTAGCCCGGGTACGAGTCGAAATCCCTTCACCAGCAGATCTGCCGCATCCTCTGTCCGCATCCAAATCCACGACCAACGAACCCTTTTGATTTTTTTTGAGCTTTTCCACCATAGCATTGATGATAATGGTGTTATGCCTGGCAATTTTGTGATTGTTCGCCACAGTGGCCCTAATATTTTGGCCTATCTTGGACATATTGCACTCGATACTAGTCAATCTTTCCTCCTGCGAATGTTGTCTTTTCCTTGGTAAGGGGGTTTCCTGTCCTTCATTCTCTTTACAACTCCAGCTAATCTTCTGCTCCAAATCCATGACCCTGTTGCTTAGATCTATATTACGGCCTTTCAAATCACAGACTTCCTTCTGGGTCCACTTGAGAACAGTGAAAAGGCCATCCGTACTTTTTTCCGCCACACTCACAATGTCCTCAGGCTTGAGCTTATTCAGGGCCGAATTAATTTCATCCTGATTAGGGGAGTCAATAGGGGCATTCCCAAATCTTCCAGACGCAGGGGCACTAGGGGCCGACTCCTTACTGACCATAGGTTTATCAGAAAGAATTTCCATGGAATTCCCAGAATACGAGACAAGTTTCGTAACAGAGGTACCTTTAAAACCAGAGACCAAACCCGGAGTAGGGCAGCCAGGAGACAGCTAGGGATTAAGACAGGGCGGCGAGGCAAAACCCAGACTAGGGCACTCATGCAGAGGCTGCAACTTAGGACATGACGGCAGAGCAAAATCCTTAAGGGCATTCCGACAAGACAGGGACAGGGGAGCATTGGTATTAGGACCAATAGGGGCACAAGCAGGGGGGCCCGGGGGTCATTCTCCCTACTACTTTCTGTATCCTCATCATCCAATTCTCCAATATCAACAATTTTAGGCAAAGCAGGTAAATTTTGATAATGCTCAAATATGAGCCTGACAAGACCAGGGTGAATAATAGCAGTCCTCCTAGGGTTTCTTTCAACTTCATCAAGGCAATTCTTCAAAGAAGAGAATAAGTAAAAAGGCAGAGAGATACGAACCTTGTGATGGAAGTGGTTCAGAATGGAAAAGTGGTAACCATACACTCTGGTGAAGCGCCCGTCAACCGTGATATACTCCATAATAACTCTTAAAACTTTCCTCCAGATAGATTTGATGGACTCCACATCAAAGTAGCTATTGGCAACCTTAACCAACTTAGCCTTCTCCTTGTCTTTTTTAGGAAATTTAATGACCGCTTCATCAGAGAACCGACGGTCCCGATAAAATTTCACACCCTCTGTCGAAAGACCAGTTATCTCACCGATTAAATCCTCATTCAGCTTAACATTCCTGCCAAACAACACAATCTCACCATTTTTCCAATTTTTTACAAAATAGTCCAGCATCCCCTCGTCAGTACCATGGAGCTTTTCCAAATACGGGACTAAGCCTCCCTTTTCAATTCTTTCCCAGGCTTTGTCGTTCTTTCTATGCTCCTGAAAACTGCTCGGCTCCACACGTTTTCTTTCTCCCCCCATTTTCAAAGCTCTGTTAAACAACACCCTACAGTTGCTCTGGGTCCCGTTTAGGCATATTTTATCAAACACCCAGAAAGCGTGCCGGAGACACTTCTTGAAAAAGAAAATGACGTCGGTCCCATCAAATCTAATGAAATCGACGTACCTAATCTTTATCCGCTTCATCATGACGAAGACAAACTTCTCTTCCATGCACTGAATCATAATAAATTAGCGCTTTCACTTCAGGATGGAGGTAGTCATTCTTCCTCCACGTGTTTTCCCCGCCCTTCTTAACCCCTTCATTGGCAAAGTAATCAGCCACCTTATTGGCTTCTCTATAGGCGTGGGACACTTTCACTTTATCAAATTTACTTAATAAGATTTTTGTATCTTCGATCCACTTTTTGATGGTCCACGAGGGAGGGGTAAGCCCAAGAATGCAATTTATTATATTCATTGAATCACCCTCCAACCAAAGACATTTCGTGTTCATCTTGAAAGCTAAGCTAACCGCATGATAAGCCCCTACAGCTTCCGCAACATGATTAGTTTGGGTGCCGATGTCCACAGCAAAAGCCGCAATAAAAGCCCCCGAATTGTCCCTTAAAACACACCCACTGCCAGCTTTCCCTGGGTTGCCTTTAGCTGCACCATCAAAATTGGCTTTCACCCAACCCAAAGGCGGCAAAGACCAACTAGCATTCTCCCTCCCACAAACAACAGGTTTGAGGATATTTGACCCAACTAGTTTTGAGTTCCACTTTTCAGCCATAGCAATATCGAAAGGAGACCAGTCAGCTTTATCAACCATTTTTCTTGGAATTAAAGATAAATTTTCCTTTATAGCCCTTACGATTTTAGCATGCAAGTCCCCTTCCAACATCTCTTTATCCCTAAACACTCTGTTGTTCCTTTCCTTCCAAATATTCCAAGACACAAAAGGTAGAACAAAAGACCATAGCTTTCGCACAAAAGGATTTTTTGAAGGAGCTTTCCATTGCATGAAGAAATCTTCAACAGAGGCAGGGGAAACCCAAACCACATCAAGAAGCGCAAAAATTTTACCCCAGATATTCGAAACAAAAGGGCAATGAAGAAAAAGATGGTTAACAGTCTCAGCTTCATTCCTGCACATATAACACCTGTTTGGTAATTGAATTCCTCTTTTTCCAAGATTGTCCAAAGTGAGAATCTTATTTTGTAGCATTATCCAGTAGAAAATATTGATTTTAGGAGTCAGGTGATTAATCCAAGCCTTAGCCCAGAAGGGTGGAGGCTCCATCGGACTAACCAGCATAGACGTGGCAGAAGAAACTGAAAAAATACCAGATGGGTTGTCTATCCAGACAGCAAGATCCTCCACCTGGTGTTGAGCTGGTCTTAGGGCCCTGAAGGCCGACTGAACAGGGCTAAGATCCTGACTGATGGTCTTCAAATCAACCCAACCCCCATTCCTCCAGTAATCTTTAACCAAGACTCCAAATTCCCTTTTACAATCATTCATCCATTTACTTGAATTTCTCAATTCTGATCAAAGGATCTTTAAAAAGCCACCTGTCTTCCCAAAACCTTACATAATTTCCTTTTCCAATCAGCCAACCAATTCCCTTTTCCAACAACTTTCTACCTCTACTCATATCATTCCAGCAAACAGACCCACGAGGTAAAAAAGAAGAATTTATGATCTCATTAAAAGACTCACAGTTATTAAAATATTTGGCTTTTAAGGTATCACGCCATTCTCCATTCAAAGTAAGAGTTCTCCAAAGCTGTTTAGCAAGAAGGGACAGATTCAGAACTTTAATTTTCCTTAAGCCTAGGCCCCCTCTCGATTTGGGTCTACAAACCAGATCCCATCCAACAAGTGGCATTCTCTTCTTGTCCTCCACACCAGACCAGAGAAACCTTTTCTGAATTTTTTCAATGGCCTCAACATATTTAGCAGGAATTTTAAATATACTGAGAGCATAAACAGGAAGATTTTGCAAAGAAGCCTTAAGGAGCTGGATTTTTCCAGCTTGACTGAGAAGAGCTCCTTTCCACCCCGATAACTTCTTATTGAATTTTTCAACCAAAGAAATCCAGAACGAGTCTGATGGTTTAGAGCAAAGAGGCAAACCAAGATAGGTTGACAGAAGAGGCTCAATCTGGCATCCAAGAATCCGAGCAAGTTTAAATTGTCTATGCTCCGGAGTATTGAGGAAGAAAATTGAACTCTTAGCCCTATTAACAACTTGCCCAGAAGCAGATTCATAGAGATTCAGAATTTTTTTGAAAGTCTTAGCTTCAGCCACAGTAGATCTACCCATGAGAATGGTGTCATCAACAAATTGTTGGTGGGAACAAGTTAGAAGAGAAGAGGAAGGTCTTAAACCAGCAAGGGATCTTTGATCAATAAGCTTTTTAATATTTCTTCCCAAACTCTCAGCCAATATTGTAAACAGAATAGGAGAAATAGGATCTCCCTGTCTGAGGCCTCTGGAAGTCTGAAAAAACCTCGAAGGTGATCCATTCACAATGACAGAAGAAGTAACTGTCGAGACAAGCTGGTTCACCAGCTGAATGACTCTGTTATTAAAGCCAAACTTGACCAGGATTTTAAATAAAAAATCCCAATCAACCCGATCATAGGCTTTGGAAATGTCCAGTTTAAGAATAAACCCTTCAGTCTTCGAAACCATTAACGAATGTAAATTCTCATGAACAGTAACAACAGAGTCCAGAATGTACCTACCTGGCACAAAACCATTCTGCTGCGGAGCAATCATTCGAGGAAGCACAGAAAGCATTCTTGTAGTTAAAACCTTCGAGATAATTTTATAAATAGAATTGCACAGGCTAATTGGCCGAAAAGCTTGAAACTCCGAAGCCCCAGGTTTTTTTGGAATAAGGACCACAAAAGTAGCATTCAGTTCTTTCAACAAACATCTTGATCCAAAGAATTCCTTGACAGCATTCACAACATCCAACTCAACAATTTCCCAAAACACTTGGAAGAAGAATAAGGGAAATCCATCTGGTCCAGGAGCTTTGTTACCATCAAAAGAGAAAACAACTTTCCTTATTTCAGCCTTGGAAGGAATAGCAGTGATCAAAGAATTTTCATTATGACCAATCACCTGAGGTATAGCCTCGATCAAGGAATCTTGAGCTTCAGGAACAATCTCTCCATTACAAGAAAGAAGGTTGCTAAAGAAAAGGACAGCCTGTTCCCTGATATCATCTTCCTCCTCAAACCTCGTCCCATTTACATCAATGTGAGCGATTCTATTAGCAGCCCTATGTTTCGAAGCAGACAAATGAAAAAATCTGGTATTCCTATCTCCCTCAGTCAACCAAGACACCCTGGATCTTTGCCGCCAAAAAACTTCCTCTTTAGCAATGATGTCATGCAATTGAATGAGAAGTTCATTTTCCTTTTCTCTGTAATTGTCAATGTACCCCCATTTCTGGATTTTAGCCTGGATCTCCTGAATTTTGCCCTGAATTTCCGTCTTAGTTCCAAAAATATTCCCAAAGGCTTCCTTTTTCCATCTTCTCACATTAGTTTTCACTTCCTTTAATTTTTTAGCAATCCTGAACATCGCTGTGCCAGTAATATCAATATTCCACCATCTACTAATTTCCTCAAAAATTTGAGGATGAGATAGCCAAAAAATTTCAAATCTGAAAGGGAAGTTCTTTTTCACCTTAGTAGGATCCGCCAAAAGACAAATGGGAAAATGATCAAATCCCACCCTTGACAAGGCTCTCAAAGCACAAAAATAGTCTATAAACCATTGACCAGAAACAAGGGCCCTATCAAGTCTCACTTGGATCAAATCAGGCCCTAATCTCCTATTGGTCCAGGTATAAGAAGCCCCTTGTAGGTCTAGGTCTATCAAGGCATTACTGTTAATGAAGTCAGATAGACCTGATTTACTATCCCAGTTGATTTGAGAACCCCCAAATTTCTCATCATTCAGGAGAGGAGTATTGAAGTCTCCCATGACCATCCAGTGTTCATTAGCAAAACATCTTCGAAAACCAGATAACTCAGACCAAAAAGAATTTCTAGCATTCTTACAATTCGGGGCATAAATATTGGATTGAATCCAGCAAAAATTATCTCTTATGTAGGTAAATCTAGTGGCCACTAAATTACCATTCTCCATTAAGGGCTCACCTTTAATAAACAACTTGTTCCAAAAAGTAACAATTCCCCCCGAAGCACCCGCAGAACTATTTCCATGAGCCCCACAGTTCTGAAAAATTTTAAGGCTTTCTACTTTATCTTTAGGCATTTTAGTTTCTTGAACAAGAAGAATATCAGGTTTGTGGTCCCTAACAAAATTTTGCAAAATATCCTTTTTATGACGGCTATTCAGCCCTCTTATATTCCATGACATAATTTTCATTTCTTACCTGGGGATTGAAGTATCTCCGAGATGGTCATTTGGATCCCATCCACAATATCCTGAAGGCTGCCTTGCTCCCTTTGCCATTTTTCTGATCTCCTTC
Source organism: Sequoia sempervirens (assembly GCA_007258455.2). Taxonomy (NCBI): domain Eukaryota; kingdom Viridiplantae; phylum Streptophyta; class Pinopsida; order Cupressales; family Cupressaceae; genus Sequoia; species Sequoia sempervirens. Next base: position 199,789 of record VDFB02205061.1, on the reverse strand, counting down.
CCTGGCAAGGCTTGGTACTCCCACAATCCGCCTTGGCCCTAGTTCTGGTGACCATTCCACCAGAAGTTTCCATTTTCTTCTTTTTTTCCTTCTTTGACTTTGAATGTGAAATAACCTCCTCCCATTCAGTCTCATCTTGGCTTTCCAGCTCTCTTCCTGGTTCCCCATCCTTCTCAAAAAACAACCTCTGGTCCCAAGGGAGGGTATCCATTAAGCCATTCTTGGCTTCTGAAGTATTGACATTAGGTGTTTTCAAATTCATGCTTTGGGTCTCATAAGTATCCTTCACCACTTCCAAAGTGGCAATCTCCAGATCCTGTACCCCTTTTGAGCAAGGGTTATCATAAGGAAAATGAGAGGGGACAGGAAGTCCTATCTCCAGGGACAAACCCTTAATGGGTATTTCCTCCAAACCGGGTATATTCATACAGCCAGCCATCATCAAAGGTGAAGACGAAACAATACCCGTATCTTCATCTCTTGTTTCAGCCTTCTTCAGAGTATCCCGGGCTCCCTCCACAAAATGATTTTCTTCCTTTCTATCCACATGTGGTGAAATCAAGTATTTAGGATCCTTAGGATCTAGAGAGCAAGTACAATCTGACCCAGGGCAAGCATCCTTTTGCAAGCATTTATGGTTCTCCTTCAGATCTTGAGTAGAAGTGTGTCTTTCAAGATTCTCCTTCGCATCTGGGACAGGCATATGCTTCTCCTCCTCTGATTTTTTTTTCTAGACAGTCTTAGGATTGGCAACTTTCTCCTTTTCACTTTTATTATTAAGTGGGCACTTTTTCGCCCAATGCCCATATTTTCGGCATTTGAAGCAGACAAAGGGTGTTGTCTCGAATTCAATAGCTTGCTTCCACACCCCCAGCTTGGATTGGATGTCAATCGAAGAGGGGAGATCAGCATTTTGAGAAACCCCAACACAGATTCTAGCAAAGACCAAACGCTTTCTAGCCGCGGTCATTGAGTCAATGGACAAAAGTTCTCCAAAAGAACTAGCAATCCCGTTGAAAATATCAGTATTCCAATACTCCAAGGGGAGACCAGGCAATCTAGCCCAGACCGGCACCATGTCTAGTTTAGAGACATTCGTTACTTGAATATATAATTTTAATTAAGAAGGGTTGATTGGAGTCATGAGAAATACCACACATGCCACTATAAAATGGCAACCAAAAATATTAGAGGAATGAAAACCTTGAAAAAAAAAACATACAAATTATAAATTTTAATTATACGTAAATGAGTCTCCAACTCACATGAGAGAAATGAAAACCTTGAAAAAAACAAACATACAAATTAGGTTTGGATAAGTGGATGTCAAAATTAAAGAAAGCACGGCACAATAATTTCTTTATCGTGACATATTAAGCTTCTATCAAGTCTATTTAAAATATAGCTTATCCTGTGAATCCTACTCTGGAGAAAACATGAAATCTTACTGCAATTCTTCTTGGATCTTTATCCTACAAGCTCCCTACTGTTACCAGAAATTCATTCGACTGGTCCTCACAAACAGAAACTCAGGATCAGTTTCAATGGCATCTAAGTGATTCTCGGCCATATGCATGTAGACCACCATATTCCCATCTCCGAGGGGGCTCGCCTGCAACATCACATACCCTGCTGTTCCTCCCCATGGAAAATATGCACTTGAAAACGCAGGCTTCCCGCATCCCAAGTCAAACTGATATAATGGAATCCTCACTCCTGACGACACCACCACAGCAGACCCTTCCTCCGCATACACTCTCGCTAACATCACTGCTGGTCTCTTTTCCTCCACCCAATCGACGACGGACATGAAATACTCACTGTTTGCGGAAGCACTTATCACGTTGCGTACGATTTGTGCGGTCTCGTTTAACGGCTCCTCTAATATCTGCTCTGCATAACTCTCCTGGAAAGGCATTACTATCGCGTTTCCGAAGTAGGAGGGAGGGAGGTTCAAGTACGCACGCCCGTCAATCGGGATACCGATTCTGGTTGGTTCTGAACTAGTCAAAGCCTGAGCGCGAGCATAAACTTTCCAAATATAGGCAGAGACTGCCTCCATCTTCGTTATAGATTTGCCAACCCGGGGATTTCCTTCAGTTTGGTTTGCCATAGCCTGCAATTGGAGAAGCGTGACAGCATCCAAATGATAGATTCGCCCAATTTGGCGTGGTGGAGTATGGGTTTGATCAAGAGCAGAGAAAGGCAGTGCCATGTAATGGCTATCAATGAGGGGCAGTGCAGCAGCGTTGAGAGGGTGGCGGGGATTGAGGAGCGAGCGTTCAAAGCAAGGCGTGGTAATGGAAAAGGACCGACCTTGAGCAGCCTCCGTCCATGCTTGAAAGAAAATACTGCTGCTTACTCCATCTACTATTCTGTGATCAAAACAACAACCCACCACAATTCCGCCACACTTCATCCTCGTCACCTGCAAACAAATCATGCTTGCTTAGCTTAATATGCTCACCAGTTTTCTAAATAGATTGAATTGCTGGACTTAAGTTGTCAGTAACTACATACTTAAGTTCCAAAGTAAATTAAGATACTTACTTGTAGAGCTAGAACAGGAACACAAAGAGGAGATTCTCCTTGGAGAGGGTGCCTCGTAGGAGTCAATTTGGCTACAGATAAACTTGGCTGAGAAAAATCAAGATCCTTAATGGCAGTGTCCGCTTCAGCTTCGATGAAGGGCACTCCTTGATTATAGCACTCTATCTCAGGCTCACCAGTATGGCTGATAATAAACCTTCCGGCCACTGGATAAAACAGTGCTAGTATCTCAGAGAGCGCCTTCTTAATGGAGCTTGCCATCTCTTCGTATGTCTTATCTTGCACTCCTTTGTAAACAAAGAAGTGGCCCGGACTAATGGCGGGAACAGTGAGATCTAAGTTGGAGCCTTTCAGCGTGCAATCTTTTTTGGGTACGGGCGATTGCACGATGGAGGTTTGAACGATCTCCACGTTAAAATCATTCAACATCTCTTTCTCCATGCTAACTCTTAATCTCCACACCTACTATAGTATCACAATACTCCAAATGAGAACTTCAGGAATAAGCAGAACATATGGCTTGGTGGAAGGGATGATATGATCTGATCTATATATAGTAGTCCGGAGGTCCAAAGATAAAAGAACAAAAATTATAAAATCTGAAAGTCTTCCCTAAACAGCCTGTACCAAATAACCTGAATTTTTAAATCTAACGTTATTACGTCGAAATTACATCTCACTAACCCCTTTTCCATTCAAAGTGGAAACAAGGCCAAAGAATTCAAAGGACATTAATGAGTCCAGTCAAGGATTATAATCGCCGACTATTATATTACATTCGTACTTACGACTGGAATATGTTAAATGGGAGAATTATTTTATTTTCTATTGAAACTGGGAAAGAGACTTTGTCTACAGTAAAGACAAAAGGACTGGTTATTGGATTGCACATGTATGAATTAATAATCTTATATACCTTGAAATCTCTAGATGCTTTATTTTTGTAGGTGGCAAGACTTTCGAAGTCTTTAATTCATATACATAGAAGAGTTTGATGATACACATTTATGCATGACGTGTGAAATTATGAAGGATGAACTTAATTCTTATCAAAATAAGAAAATGTTACCTTTTAATTATTATTTTAAAAATTAAATATTTTTAGTGATAGGATTATTGTTTGAATGACATTTATTTTAATAGTAGAAGTTATTTAGAAGTTATTCTAGTTCAATTAGTTTGACTTTTGAGTAATCTTAATAGATGTAAATTGAAAAAACATTAGTAGTCTTCAACATGTCAGAAATATCTCCATGATTTAACTTAATTATCTAATTTTACATTGCCTTAACTTAATGGAAATCACCTTACTAACTTGTAGAGATCCACCCAACCATAGAAATAAAATTGATATCTAAAACATTATGTTAGAATAAAGTTTTTGTGATTGATTAATAATTCTTCATCTAAAAGTTTATGCCACTACATTGTTTGGTATATTTAGTCACATTTAAGGACATGTTTCCAATAGATATTTTAAATAATGATAATAATAATAGATCAATGAGATAAATAAATTTGGCAACTTTGCATTCTCATATTATATGTTTGATCAATTACACTTTACTACATGTGTGACATTGCATGAGCCTAATTGTGAGAAAAAAATGCCCTCGCCCACAAGAAGCTTGTAGTGAAGTAGCTTCCAAACTTGAATTCTCAATATTCATCACTTTCAAATTTCATAGAGAAGAGCATAGATATTTTAATTAGGAGTTAGAGATCTTAGATTTCTATTTTAATCAAGCCACTGGTCAATGAGTAGGTTAGGAATTTGTAGCTAGTAGACATGTTAGAACAAGAATTGGTCGAGATTTCTAGCATTCGATCCAAATATTTAATGCTGTTACACTGGACTAGATTAGACATCTTAGTGACAAGGGTAAAATCAACCAAATTGGTTCACTCTTTAATATATTTTTAGTCATTATTAGCAATATTGAATTTAGATTTAAGATAATTACATTCTCTCTATTTTAAAATGGAATAATCCCAAAGGTCATCAAAATTGTAAATTCTATTTTTGAACTTTTTTTCCCATTTTATCCCAACAATTATTGTTTCACTATTACTTATTTTTACTATTCTTTTAAACATTATAAGTTATGCTAGTTCAATAAGCTTGAATTTTGAGCAATCTTAATAGATGAAAATTGAAAAATATAAGTGGTAGTATGCAACGTGTTAGAAATATCTTCATGGTTTTCCTCAAACTTAGTTATCTAATTTTATATTGTCTTATCTTAACGACATGCACCTTATTGACTTTTGGAGATCCTTCCATTAATAAAAATAAAATTGACATCTTAAATATTCCATTAGAATAAAGCCTCTTAGGAGGAAAAGAATTGTTAGATAAATGAATATATTTATATTTTATAATTGATTAATAATTCATCTAAAATTTTATGCCACTACATTTTTTGGTATATTTAGTCACAAAAAGATGTGTTTTCCATAGATATTCAAGACAAAAAAAACAATTATGAAGAATCATATAAATAAACTTGGTAGCTTTGTATTCCCATATTATATGTTTCATAAATTCCAGTTCACTACATGCACAACATGTGATGGGCCTAATTATGAGAAAACAAACACACTCACCCATAAGAAGCTTTTAGTGAAGTAGCTTCCAAAATTGAATTCCCATTATTCTAATTTAAAATTCCATAGAGAAGAGAATAGAAATTTTGATTTGGAGTTGGAGATCATAGATTTTCATTTTTAATTAAGCCATTGGTAAATGTGTAGCTTAGGAATTAGTAGCTAGTAAACATGTAAAAATAATAATTGATTAGGCTTTCTACCATTTGACCATCTCCAATGATGTTGTATTGAACTAGATTATACATATTAATGAGGAGGGTAAAATCAACAAAATTGTTTCTCTTTAATATATTTCTAGTCATTATTGTCAACATGTAATTAAGGCTTCAGATAGTTTCATTATCTCCTTTTTAGAATGGGTAATCCAAAAGGTCATTGAAATTATAAATTCAAATTTTGAAGATTTTTTTTTCCATTTTATTCCAATGAATTGAGCAATATCATAATAATTAATTACAACCATTCAAATCCACTATACAAAATTTAAGATTGTGTAAGAGATTAAATATTTAGAAAGATTATTTAGAAAAATTCCATATGACCTTAAGCATGCTAATAAGAGGAGTATAGGCCATAAAATTAAAATACTTAGCTAAGAATATTGTGTCTTACATACCGGATCTAATGCAAGAACCATTAGCTAAAATAGAGCCAAGCCTTCACAAAACTAAGATCACCAAGGCATCATCACGCGTTATAAAAATAACACCAAATTTGTGATTAAGCACGTGCCCTATTTTTAAAATCCATGATATGTATGTTGCATCAATCTTCTAGATTTATGATTTATTGCTAAGAGTTGGAAGGCATAACATTGTTATTACTATATTTGGTATATAAAAAATATGTGCAATAATTATTTTCTTTTCTTACTATACTATGGTTAATACCCTGTTATATTTTCCTTCACTTGCTAGGAAACAAAGATTGGTCAAACACTTGAAAAATGTTCAAGGTTTAACACCCTTGTTAAAATCTCAAACATTAAATTTCCATACATAAAGGAAATACTAAAATAAATACAATTACATATACACAAATCTTTAAATATAAGTAAATGCACATAGAAAAGTATGAATTTGAAGATTTCATTCATTCATCTCAATATTTCATTACAATCTTATGTGACAATTTACATTGTTTTGATCATTTTTATCAGTATTATATTCTACCTCAAATCTTCTCTCTAAACTACTGACTTTATGTTGTACTTGAAATCTATCAAAAGATAAATAGTTTGATTATTATAATTGTGGGGTTTTATAGATGTTTTATCCCAGCATGAGTTGCATGCAAAAATATTTACATATAGGATTCACTTATCACTTACAAAACTAACTTTTTGTGTTTGATTTAGTTATTACTTAAGTCTGATTTAGGTATATCAAGTTTATAATGAAAAAAAATAGTTAATTTCATGCTAGCATCACTAGTTAATTAGTTTTATCACACAAATAATCAAAATGGGGCATATTTGATGGAAACATACTCCTAATGTAAATTCATGGTTAGCTTATTGGTAGTGGTCTTGACATTATCTAATTTATGTTTATCTATCTTTTTATGCTTCTCTAGTGCCCTTATTGTGATAACTAATTTCAAAAAATATTTGATCTAGGTTTGTATTTTGTGCTCACATAGATCCATTGATTTATCTTCATCTTTGTAATTTTCCCATCCTCTTGGTAAATTTACCATCTCATTCTACTTTGGTTGAGGCTTGAAATCATAGTCAAAGTTCCCTGTGTAAAATATACATATCTTTTATTTTCACTTGTTAAACCAAACACATATGCCAATGTTTATACTCAGATTTTTTAATTAAAAAGTGCATTAAGACCCTTAAGAGTGCACCCAAGTCAATCAAATCAATTCAAAACATGAAAAGGACAAAAAATACTAAAAAAACATGCTCAATTACTTACATGATAAAAAAATTGAACTTAAAACATGTAAAGTTACACATAACTAATAAATAACACACTTGAGGTTTATAAGAACAAGATTCAAGTGAAATCATAATAAAAAAGTGGTGCAAAAGTATTAAAAAACCCCTTGGGGAGAATGATGGAAACTTAAAGTTTAAAAATTGTTCATTAGGTTCTAAAAGCATGCTTGGAATGAGGAATTCCAAGTTACAACTTAAAATATCAAGAAGTGAACACTAGAGCTTGAAAAGTATACATTTGCATGGAATGGACCAAGCTTCAAATTTAAAACATGAAAGGACGTCATTGGAAAAAAATTATGGCATACTATTGAATATTAGAAGTAGATGCTTCAAGTTCTATTTGATGAGCACAGACTTACACTGAGAGGGGGTTGAATTGGTATAAGACTATCTTTTACTTTTTCAAATTAAAAACCATAATAACTTCAAATACACAACATCAACAAATAAGAACACAAGATTTACATGGAAACCCTTTTGGGAGAAAACCACGAAAAATTATTTCTTATATAAAATTATCTTACAAACTTTGTATGAACCAACCTACTGGAGACACCAATTCCCAACACTTGAGCACCAACTCAGTAATAGACACCAATCTCTTTAAAATCAGGCACCAACATCTTCAATATGAGGCACCAACTTCAATATGAGGACCTAAACTCTTGATAGATGTAAAGTATTTTTCTTCTTGATAATCCTCCTTTAAAAATATACCTTTGAATAATCTTCTATTATAATCTCTTCACACAAATATACTAGTGTATATATGATATATCTATTTTTCTTCCACACTCACTCTTCCTTCCATAATTCTTTCCCTTTTATATCCACATATCAAAATGAAATGATACACCCCTTTGAATAGAAATATCCTTTCAAAAGTACATTAATTTTTTTTTAAACTATTATTGTTTTTTCTTATTCCCAAGCATTTCCTTTTCATTCCTTAATAATTTCCTTATTAAATAATGATTTTTTCTCTTCTTAGATATACTAATCACTCCTTCCTTTAGTGTATGTATTTCACTTCTTAAATATTGAAGGTGAAAATGATAATGAAGGTAAATGAATGAAAATGCATAAGGGAAATGAACACAAAGACACTATACCTTCATCATGCTCCTCTCCATAGATTGAGCTCATAAGTTACACCCAAGTCTTGTAGATTTTCTCAAGTGTTTATGATATATGGTTGTTCATGTAATTTTTGTAGCATAAGGGTATGATAGAGATGACTTACGAAGAATGAGAGCCAAAGCCTCAATATATAAAATTTTGATGAGAGGAACCAAGGGATATGATGAATTGACTTGATCAAGGGCTGAGATTAAGTGGTGTGGTAGAGGATTAGTCTTGTGACAAGTGAAAAGGCATGTAAGAGAGAGGTGTGCTCACACATGTGTGAGCACACCTTGGGAAGAGTTAGTGGGATTGTGTAAGAGGTTAGTGAATTTGTGTAAGAGGTAGGTTGGGTTCACACATGCCTGAGGAAAGGGTGGGATGGGTAGGCTAGGACACTTGTCACATAGTGGCAAGTTTAGGGGAGGTGGAGATAATTAAAAATTAGGAAAGAATGCTAATGAGAGTTAGGAACATATGTTAAATTAATTAATCAACGGTCAATTAATTTAATGGGGATGAGTTGAGTTAAAAAACCATGGTTTTATTAACTAGGCTAGGGTTAAAAGTTGGAGAACAGGCTAATAGTGATTAGGGTGGAATTAAATAATGGGAAAATGGTAATGAAGGTCAATTGTCCTAAATAAATCAATTGATTAAGTATTAATTTATTTATTTAGTTGGAAGGTTTTGGGGCTAAGTTTTGATTTATTTAAATAAATGTAAATTCATTTAATTAAAGGTGGTGGATAAAGGAAATGGGAAAATTAATTAAATAAATAATAAATATTTATTTAATTAATTATTAGGATAAGGGAAAAGTTTAAATTAATTAAATAAATAATGAATATTTATTTAGTTAAATATTAGGATAGGTAAAGTGTGGTTAGGTCACATTTTGGGTGTCTACAAATAGATTTTTTTCCTTCACAATTACTAATTTATTCTCCTTAATACATCACAAGAATCACTAACTTTGTCAATTTGAACCTTATCAATATATGACTTGGATCATACAAAAAGGAGGGTCGACCCATGATATTTTATTTCATTTTTCATAATGCAAGAGACATGAAAGAAAAGGTCAACCAACATTAAGCATAAGTTTAAATTTGATTTCTCTTATAAAGATGACACCAAAATATAATAATAACTGGAGTTGCTTGGAATTTTACCAAAGGATGTAGTGTAATTTTGAGCACTCATGAAGTGGATCAATTAGTGACCTTTGTCCATTAGATGATTTCATCCAAAAAACTTTGACGTACAAATGACAATTAATTCAACAATCTCCCCCTTTTCATTGATGGAAATAGCATATAAAAATTGTTTGTGATATTATTTGTACATTACAATTCGCACCTCTGGAGTGTGAATTAGCAACAAACAGCTATGCACAATATTAACAGCTCTTCAAATTAGCAAGGAAAGCTCCCTCTTTTTTTGATATGAGTGAAAAAGCAAAGTATTCTAAAATCCTATCTCTTTGACTCAGTTGGTAGAGGCACATGGTTAAGAAACCCAATACGTTACAACTAAGGTTTTCTCTAGTTTCCATAGGTATTAACTACAACTAGGCTAACTCTAAAACTATCCTATTTCCTCAAGAAAAACAAAGCATGAGGACTTAGGAGCAAGTGGAAATGGTTGACGATAAAATTTATATCAGGATTCCCAAGGAGGAGGAATCCCTATCCGAGGTGTAGGCTGAAATAAAGATTATTAGAAACAACGTCAAACAACAAGCTAGTTCTCAGGATTCCCAAGGAGGAGGAACCCATATCCAAGGTGTGGGCTAAAAGTAGCTTTATTAGAAACAAACGCTTAAATGAAAATCTTTATTTCTAAATTCCCAAGGAGGAGGAACCCCTATTTGAGGTGTAGATATAAAAGAAAGACTATTAAAAACAACATCAAATGATAATCTCTATTTCTAAATTCCCAAGGAGGAGGGACCCCTATCCAAGGTGTAGATATGAAAAAAAATTATTTAAACAAATAAATTTGGGACAAAAAATTGCATGAAGGACCTAACATATAATGAATGATCAAACCAACTTTATATTAATAAAGTGAACCAATACAAAATAGCAATATTGCACAGCAAGGTGGGCATGTAGCAATTTGTTATCACAACAAAAGTTGAAATACAATGAGCAGGGTGCTCTTATTTATAGAACCTCAAAGGTGTAGGGAACTCTAAAATATCCTTGAGTTAACATCAGTCTTGCAAGAATGCAAGAGTTTATTCTTAAGTCTAAATGTATGCAACCTAATAGATAACTAGAATTTAACTACCTCAGTTAACTGAACTAAACTAAACTAAATGGGCGTTGCAACATGCAAGTCCTTATTGATATGAGAGTCAACTGATAACTAACATTAGTTAAATAAATTCTAACTAAAAGCTCCACATAGGTGACTCCAAAATAGAAGTGCACAAAGGTGGGACAACGAGTTAACTTGGAAAGAGGCATCAAGTTAATTGATGTGTCAAATGTCTATCTTGAAGAGGTGGGACGTCCTATCCACTGGTTGTGACCTCAAGCAATTAACTCCTCTAAGAAGTTGTTGACAACATTACCATCCGAGACACTGATCATTACATGCCTCAATTGTCAGTTTACTACTTATCAGCTACTTTGATCAATCCTGTGAGAAATGCACATGAATCTGCTACACACGCAGAGTTCCAATAGTATTCAACCCTCTAAACTAGCCTCAAAATTCTATTAGCTATACGAGGTATGAAACCATGTGAAATTTGTGGATTTGGGGCTTCTACACCTTTCAATCAACCCTCAAATGTGCTTGATGTTCTAAAGTGTGGTTTGGTATATGTCTTCCAAAGCATTCAAGTGAACCTTTGGATCCACTTAATGCAAGTCGGTGTTAGTTGTTTTGATGAAATCGTGAATCAAGACTGATTTGGTCTTGAATTTAGTCTAAGTGGATTACATACTAAAAAACTAGCTTGTTGACTGTAAACACATCTATGTTTTGACAACTTTCTTGGTGAGGCTAAAAACATGGCTTTTGGTGAGGCTAAAAATAGCTTATCGAGGGGTAACTTTTATGAAATATTTTGAGACATGGGTTTTGTAGAGAATATATTTAAAGCAAATCCATAACATCAAAATTTCAAAAAAGTCCTTTTCCTTGGAATGCAAGTACTTTTTGAAATAGAAGTAGCAGGGGCAGCAAGGGTTGCGAGGGAAATTTTTCTTGAAAAATTCTCGTATTTTGGTTTTGTAGAGAATGAAATTCTAAGTCAACCCAAATTATCAAAAATTTGAAAAAATGACCTTTACTAAGGCATGCAAGAGATTTTCAGTAACAGAAGCTACAAGGGTAGTAGGGGCACCAGAGGATATTTTTCTTGAGAAAAACTGGCATATGGGTTTTGTAGGCACCAATGCGCTGATCAAACCCATATTCTTCATTTTTCAAAAAGTTTACTTTTTGACTGGCATGCAAAAGAATCTTAAAAAAAACACAGTACTTCAAAATGAAAAGTAACGGGGCAATTTTCTCAAAAAAATTTGGAACATGGGTTTTGCTACTAATATTGTGCTGAGTGAACCCAAATGACCAGAACTATGAAAAATTTCCGTTTGCTTGAACATGCGAGAGAAAACCTAAGACAAGGATAGAAGAATTTGAGAGAGAGAAGATAGAAATTATATTCTGCCTCTACAAAAATGATGCTTATGCCTTGAATCTTGTTTGATCTAGTCTACTATGCATGCACTCAAAATATGTAGTCTAGAAAATAATCCCTCCGAGCAATCTAGACCTAGTCATACAAAGAACATTGAAAAATATCACTCATAGCGCCTTCAGGTCTTGCTTGCGCAAGAAAATATGTGTTTTCCTTCAACTGTGATGAAGAAAGTAGGCGTCCAAGTGCTTTAATGAATAAATTTTAAGAATTAAGACATCACCTTCAGTTAAATCCTAAATTTAGGATTAAATAACCTCATTAGACCTCAATTCAATCAACTGAATGAAGATAAAACCCTAAAATGGGTGCCACCCATTATACATTTAAGAAATTCGCCACATGCAAGAAAAATTAAGTCATTTGCAAATCATCTTGGAGGTGAGACTGGAGTTTTAATATTATTTTAAGTTGATTTCATAAATCCCTCCATTATAGGGCAGCCAATGCACTTCAGTTTCAAAAGTCAAAGTTTAAATTTAGGCATCAAATCTCTAGACTTAGAAACTTTTCAAATGTCACTGAAGCCTATGTTTGATCACTGATTCTAAATGACTGATGTATCTAGTAGACTGATTGATAGTTTCATTGAAGAGTAGTATCAAAACTGACAAGGAGCTTCTTGAGGTTACAATTTCCCTAATTTTGACTTCTGACCCTTCAAAATTATGGGTGCCCCTGGCCTCCACAAGCACTTTTTCTCATCAGACAGTCAAATTTTCATGCATTTTGATCATTTTGAACTTGATTTCCACCTTCCTTCAACTTGCAACTTACATCACTTGAAAAATCTCCTGAGCTGGCTAACAAGTCCACTATGGAACTGGCTCAATTTTGGACATGATCTATTGCAAAGAACAAACCCCAAAACCTTCATCTAATAGGTCAAAAACTTAGGTGCCCCTCACCTCCAAGGGCACTTTTATTTCAAGAGAGCCATTTTCACAACTGTCTAGATCTCCATTCAATGTCTGACTATTGGCTATTCTTCAATCTTCTGACCCGGTTGAGATATGCAAATAAAATCCAAAAGCATCACGAACAGAATGAGCATTTGAGCTAACCCAAACAACTGCATTTGAGGGCTTAAAACCTTAGGCGCCCCTAGTTAGTAGGGGCTCTTTTTTCTTTGAACTCACAATTTGATCTTGACTTTAACCTTCTATTTGACTCCTGATTCCAACCATTTGGAAACTTTGATTCATCCGTTGACAGAATCATTGTGAAGCCTGATCAAGTCTGAGATAAATATCTTAGGTGTCATTTGCTCAAAAAATTACATTAGGTACCTCAAAATTTTAGGAGCCCCTAGGATACATGGCTCACTTTTTGAAACTAGAGTTAGCCAAATTTGGATTAACTTCATTTCCCTTGTTCTTCATTTGATCTTCAAATTCAAATGTTAGAAAGGTCTTGTGATCTTGCTATTGGATTCATCACAAAGCTAAAAGGATGTTGAGCAAATGTCTTGAAGAAGACAATCTCTTAAAACCACATCTGGTTGCCCAAAATGATGGGCATTGTTGGCCAGGAAGGGCACTTTTGCTTGGTGTATTCCAATTCAAACTTTTTTTTACATGCATGTTTGATCCATAGCTACTGTCATTTTTCAAGTCCTACGAACTGGTGAACAGATCTGTTGTGAAGCTGAGTTGAAGTTGAGAATATCATCTGGAGATAGTCAATGTAAAAAAAAGACTCTAATTCCTTGAATTCTTGGGAGCCCTTGGCCTATAGGGCTCACTTTTTTCCATCAGAGTTAGTCAAATTTTGACTAATTTCATCTCCCTCGTTCTCCTTTGTTCTTCATCTAATCTTCAAATTCATGCGTTAGATAGATATTTTGGATTAGTTGGTAGGCTCATTGTGAAGCTAACAGGACTTTGAAGAAGACCTCTTAGAAGAGAAAATTCCTAAAAAGTTGATTTGGGCCCTTGAAATCTTGGAAGCCCCTGGCTAGTAGGTGCTCCTTTATTTCCAGACAAAAATTTTGATGATTTTTACCACTTTGAAAAACCCCTCCATCATGAAGCATCATTTTGAACATTTCTTGCCATAGAATCTTCATTGGATCATTTTAAGTTTATATTTTGACACCTGGTATCTGGCTATCTACCACTGTTGATCTCATAGGTCCTAACTTTCCTCCTAAAAAAAGTGAAAAAACCCACCAGACTTAAACTGACCTTTTCTTGATTCCGACTTCACCACTATGATTGTGAAGTGAAATAAGCTAATCAAAATAATTTTTAGTCAATTTTGATAAGATCCTATTTTTAGGACTTTTTCCTAAAAATAAGGGCCTGAAAACCCTAATTTTCAAAAGTTTCAAATTTTTCCAGCATCTCCTAGATAGTAGACCAACAAAAATCCCACACTTTGTTTGACCAAAAACTAACTTCGGATGACAATTTTACAAGGTTTAGATAATGCTCCCCATTTCTCTAGTGCCCACTTTTCTTTGTAAAGGAATCCTTAGAGTGATAAGATGGTGTAGTGATGAGCTCCCCCTGAATAATGCATCACATTAATAAATAGATGAAAAATATATCACCCCAAAATTTTGTTTAAGATACTCAAAAGTCTCTTTTGTTAGAGGCTTTGTGAAGATATTTGTAATTTGTTCTTGAGTGGTAATATACTCTAACTTCCCTTGTTATTCTACCACCTGCTCTCTTAAGAAATGATATTTGATTACAATTTATTTGGTTTGAGAGTGCATCACAAGATTTTTTGATATATTGATTGCACTTGAGTTAGCATGCAATATATGGATATTGGATGATTATATTACACCTTGATGTCCCTCAATGTTTGCTTCATCCAAATAACCTGAGTGTCACAAGAGGTTTTTGTTGTATAATCCATCTCTACTATGGATAAGGAAATTGAAGCTTGTTTCTTACTCAACCATGATACAAGACTATTACTAAAAAGGAATGCACTTCCACTTGTACTATTTCTATCATCAATGATACCAGCTCAATTTACATCAATGTATGTTGCTAAAGTTAAATATTCACCTTGGATACCATAAATTGAAACCCAAAGTGTGCCTTAGATATTTAAAGATTCACTTAACTGCATGTACATGGATTTCTTTTGGTGTAGCTTGAAACCTTTCCACCATACCTACTGCCTAAATAATGTCAAGTCTTAAAGCTATCACATATAACAAAATACTAATCGTTGACCTATAGAGAGTTTGATTAGCCTTAAGGGATTCATCATCCTTAATTTGTATCTTGTGACCATGGGTGTACTCACAAGTTTACAATACTCCATGTTGAATTTCTTCATTCTCTTTAATATACGTAGTATGTGAAATAAATATTCCTTTTTTTGATTAAGATATTTGCATCCCAAGGAATAAATACGACTCGCCAAGTATAGAAATTTTAAATTCCTTTTGCATGTTTGTGGAAAAATCTTGGAATATTTTATCAGTGCTACCTCCAAAAATAATATCATCCACATAAACTAAAACAATCATTGAATGCTCACCTTTAGTTATTGTTATAAGAAATACCTCTTTTGAAGCATTATTGTTATAGATACTTATCCAATATCGAGTACCAAGCCATAGGAGCTTGTTTCAATCCATAAAATTCTTTCTTTAATCTACATACATAGTCCTCATTTTTTGATGGGATGAACCCTTCAAGTTGTTCAATATACACCTCTTCTTCTAAGATTCCATTTAGAAAGGTTGATTTGACATCCATCTAGTAGACTTTGAAATTATTAAAACTAAAAAATGCTAAAACAAAATCAATTCCTTCGGCTTGAGCATATCCCTTGCATACTAACCTTGCTTTTTTTCTCAAAACTAGGTCATCCTCATTCAATTTTTTTAATACCCACTTAGTGCAAATTATATTTTTTAGTATAGAAGATTCATTTTTACACTCATTTAAGTTTACTTAGTATGTTTTTATCTAGTTGCATTTATGTATTTAAATAATTAGTGTAATGGCATAAATTTGCACCTAGGAAAATTTCCCATTAATTTAACCTTACCTTAGCTTTACAAGTCTGATGATACAAAAACCCATCGCCTTCATCTCAATTCTCCCATGTGTCCCTATTTTTTTGTGTCATTTGAGGAATTTTTGTCCAGGATGCACATGTTTTGCATGGATTTCCACATGCCACATTGTGGTCCTGACAAATTCCTACCTCCAAAATCTGTAGAAATGTTATGCTTCCTAATTTCTTGCGAAGTAACATCTCCTACCAAATCTTGACCGATAAAAATGACTCTTTTCCTCCATTTATCAATTGAAACTTCATTATATCACTCTCTCTATTCACTTCAACACTTTGAAGCTCAATCTTTCTCATTCTAACACTTCTTGATCATTTTCAAGCTCCTTACGTCATTCTCACTATATCTTGTTGTTACCGACTTTCTACTTGGTCTCTATAGTGTCTTCTTGCTTCAATACCATCATCGTCATATATTTATGAAGCTCTACCTCCTTGGAGTAGTGGTGTCATCTTTCTCCTTCCTCTATTGGCCTTGAGTGTTTATAGTAGGGAAGGTAGCATTGTGTCTTTTCATTTGTTTACATCACTTGTCTTATGGAGTAGCATCCAAGTTGGAATTGCTATCTACTTTATTATGTCATTTTCATTCTCTCCTTTATCATTTTTCTCCATATCATTTCATGTTGAATGTCCATGGAGGTGGGAACACCAAAACGGGGGTTTGATTGAGGTAGACCTCAAAACACAACCCAACACTTTTTCATGTTTCCATGTGTGTAGGTGTAGGTTCGTCTGCTTGGATCTATAGCTAGAGAATTGGACTATTTATAATTTATTTATCTCTCCCTTTCTTCACCATTTCATCATTAGAATAGATTTATAGTATTCTTCTTATTGTACTACTTATTTTTTTATTTTCCTATTAAATTGTTAAATTGCAGAACTCCAATATTCGGGTCATAAATTGACCTTGTGTATTTCTATCTATCATCTAACCCTCTGTTCGTATAGGATGACAAAAAAACCTTGAGACTCTAATGTGGCACGTTGAAGTCCATTTTCCATGTTTTCATCCTCAACTAGAGAGTTGTTTGGTTTGCAGTCTAAGAACCTTGGTCTTTGTCACCTGGTTTCCAAAGAAACATATCAATAGCAAAAGGGAAACAAAGTTTTGTTTTCCCTCCATTTTCAACTTGTCTTTTCTTTCTTTACCTATTGATTAATCTGAGGTAGTTTAGGGTACTTAATTTCTTGAGGCTCTCCTATGACCTAGAGCCTTGGGGGTGACGAATCCCCCTTCTCTAGACATTTTTGGTGAACTTAACATGAAAATAATTATTTTCATTTCTTGGTATTAGGAATATTTCTCTCATGGCCTAGGTGCGTTGTAGATTCACATGTCACAACGTGTGAAAATTTGCAACCCAATCTACAACCCCTAGATACATAGTTAGAAGGATTCTTGAATATTTAGAAATGAAATCTAGGTAGGTCATTGTCTGCTAAACATAAGATTCTTCTGCATCTTTTGAGCTAGTTCTGTCCAAGTACATGAACATGGTCTCATTCATGTGTATCCCTCCTCTTGAAAATGTTACAGGTGCAATACCTGATATAACTTTCACCTCGCATGATGAGCCACTACATAAGGAGGCTTCCTCATTATGCATTCATGCTCAGATTAATGGAAAAGTTGTAACTGACATCTTATTTGATCCGATGAGTCGAGTGAATGTGATAATGGAGGAAACTATGTTCATAAATAGTTTACATAAGAAAAGATACGAAGAGTCACAGACCACTTTCTATACCCACAATGGACTCTCTATTACCCCTATGGGTGCTATTTTTTTATCATTCTTGGTAGGACCTAAGGCTATTGATGTGTCATTTTTTGTGATCCCAAAGTATGACTTGTTTAGAGTCAGGCTAGGAATTTCGTGGCTAGCCTCTGTGAATGGTGTTTCCTTTGTATTCCATAAATTCTTAAAGTTCCCCCATGAAGGAATTATGCACATGGTGCATGGTACTGGCTATATAAACCATTAGTGTTGCATGGGGGCTTATATATCCTCTAGTAGTTTTTTTCTTTCTTCTATTGTTTCTTCCCCCATGTGACACCAGCAACTTATATATCCTATACTAGTTTTTAATTTCTTTTGTTGTTTCTGCCTTCGTTCCCATCACCTTTGTCATGTTTCTAGCTCCTCTGGTAGGCTCTAATGATGCTCACCCCCAAAGGATGCAAGTTTTCATCACTCCCTCCATGGATCCCCCTTTCTTGATGTCCCTCCTGGATATCCCTCTTTTCTCATAGCCAATAGACACATCGAATATAAGGGTGGTGTCTACTATGAATTTATCTTCTTTTGCTTCTTCTATGGGGATTCCACATCCTTCACTGAAGCATAAGTTGTAGGATGACCTCACTATGAGTGGAGTTTGAAAGAATGGTTCATCTTATTTAGAAGCTAGTTCTATCTTTCCATGCATGATCCTCATGATGGAGGTAGCCCCTTCTTCTCCAGAGCTAGTCACTGCCCCTCTTCTTGAGGTCGACAATGAATCTCGAGTGTCTTTCCCTTCTCCCACCTGGTTGACACATGACACCCCAATAAAGTTCATGTTCAATTTGGTGGATGATATCTCATATCTGATTTTGATCTTTGCAAGATTGATGACTTTTTCTTCACAAGAGCTCGGTGAAGAAGACCTCGAGGGGCCTTATTCCTTGGCCCTTGTTACAAGTGAGTCAAAGGGTACTACCCTTGATATCCTCCCTTACAAGAATGTTCTCCCTCCCCTTATAATGATCTATATTGGGAGCAAGATGATCTGCTAGTCAGTGAGGACTAGGGTGGTACCTATTCTTGATTTGTAGACTAGATTTGTTTGTGTGTTTGTATTCCCCCATGCTTTTCTTTTTATGTTTGTAATGCTACCTGGAGGACCCTCTCTACCCTTGTAGATACTTGGATACAAGCATGAAAATTTATCATACACTTTTGGTGTGCCTATAGCACACAGGCCCCATTCAAAATGGGGGCCCTCTCCTTTCTCCTTAGTCGGGTTACTTTTTTCCTTTGCCTCATTTTGCATGCCCCTAATTTTGAGCTCCAAGTGCTCAAGGCCCCTAAAGTCATCATCCTCAATTGACCAAAATTCACCCACCCAAAAATTTCTAAGTCCTTGGCTCCTACAAAGGTTTCTATGCGAGCTTCCATTAGCATTTTCCTTCGGCATCCTCTAGCTCTTGCGGGTCCACAATTGTGGGCTTTCCCTTGCACGACACTTCCTTCTCTTCGTTGTTTCATTAGTGGCCAACTCAGGATGTCCGCCCACATTATGGGTCCCGCATCCTCCCCAACTACCATCTTTTCACCGGCCCATCAAACTTTGTGCCCAACTACCCTATCGGTCATTGTACTTACACTTATTGCGGGTCATTAATGCACCTTTTCTTATAAATATGCCTCTAACCTATCATTTTCACCAACTAAATTCAAAATTTGTCATAGCAAAAGGACCATCACTACTTGCAGACCTGGATCACCTCCTGAAGGATCTGAAGCTTGGCCCTTATCGAATTCTTTGCACCTTCTAGGTATGTTAGTTGCCACTAGCTTAAAATGCATCTTTGAGTATGGTTTTTTCTAAATTAATCAAAATATTAAAAGAAACCTTAGAAATACATTTTGGTGGCTAATTGATTTTCCAATTCCACACAAGCCCCTTTGAGGATCCTTCAAAATTCATTCAAATGGCACCATTTTAGGCCATGTGGAATCTTGCCTCACCATTGTTGTTCTTCACAGAGCCTTGGTCAAGCCTGAATGTTGATCTTTAAACATAAAACTTAAGTCCCCATGCCTTGGTGGGTTTTTCTTTGTGGACTTCCACATGCAGGTGGATGCCATCCTACCACCCTTGAAAACCCAAAATGATGAAAACACTTAAGCAGAAAAAACCCAGGCCTCCAGTTCTCGTGGGTCTGCCTTTGTGGACTACTGCATGCAGATGGCCTTTGTCTTGCTACCATATCAAAATGGCCATCTTTTTCCAACATTCCACATTGCAGGTCCTGTCGAAATCACTTCCATCAAATGCCAAAAATGCCAAGTCCTAGCATGTGGATCCTTTATGGCAAGCTGCCAACAGCTCTTCGCTATCATTTTGAAAGCCACTCACTAATGGAAAAGCCAAAGCTACCCTCTGCATCATAGATCCTACCACCCTAATAACCATTCATTGTTTTTGCGAGAAAACCTAAGTTAAGTCTTCCTTGCAGGCTACCCCATGTGGGCCACTGTCTACCCTTTGCTTTCACCTTATCGCCTCTCATGGATCGTTGATTCATTGATCCTGCTTGCACCACAAACTCCGCAGTCCTCTTCGCCATTTGGATTCACAAACAAAAAAAGTTAATTCTAAACTCTACTTGTGGGTTGAACCTTATAGGGGTCCATCCATGGACTACTTTTCCATCATTGTCATTCTAAGCATCTAAGGGGCCCTGTTGGCTCGTGTTGTGGGCTCTAACCTCTCTTTTTCCCTCTAAGGCTTCAACACAAAAAATGACTAAGTGTGGCACTTTGTAGATCATTCCTTGTGGGCCACCGTCTATGGCCAGCTATTGCCTGGTTGTCGTTTGCTAATAGTCATGCCCTCCCTTCCACCCACTTTATGGAGTTTGAGCTTTCTCCTGTCATCCAAACTCATCTAAAGCAAAATTCCTAAGTCAAAGTGTTTTTCAGACCGCCTCCTATGGATCGTCGCCTCATCACTATCATTCCTCAATAGTCTTCAAATGACAACTTTCCACCAGATCTTGCCCACATGTCTCTAAATGACCAAAATGAATGAAGTTAGTATGCACCATCCTATCCTCATGCAGGTCCCACATTGCAGAACTCCTCATGCAGGTTTCTGCCTCTTGATTTTTGTTTCTCAATGACAGAGCTACATACATCCATGGGACCTCCTGCTTCTGCACTCCTTGAATCTGCACAAGCAAGACAGTCAATAAAATGCCTCCAAATACTTCATAACTTATTTCCTCATGTGCCAAATTCCTTGTTGAATATCTCGACCTCCAAACCTCCAATGCGAAAATTTGAGTGCGGGTGGTTGTCTGTGGGCTATCGTGACCCTAACATCGTCTTGCTCCTGACTGCTTTTGATAGATTCTAGCCCAAGGAAACCCACACCCCTAGTCCTGCATTCCTGTAACTAACCCAAATGAGCCTCAAATAGTGGATATTGATGAATTCTATGATCTTTTGAAGATAAAAATTTGTTGGATCTAACCCTTGTTTTGAAGGATTTAACTAATGCTTCCCTAATGTGAATGTGCTTACGACATCTTTGTATGTAGGATTTATGGAATTGGCTACAGGACCATCGAGGAAGTCTGCCAAGAAAGAGAAAGGAAATGAGCCTGTAAAAGCACCGAGAGGGAAAGAGGAGAAAGATCAAATGAAGTACCAGTTCCATGGGGTGGAGTGCACCTCCAAAATTACCTCCACCTAGGATTCAGTGTCAGACACCAACCTCATACATGTGGATATAGGTGAGTTTAGGCAAAGGGTTATGATCAACCACACAGCTAAAAATGCCCAAAAAATAAAAAAGAGTTGCCTTGCCAAAGTAGTCAGTTTTCCACCTACACTTGTAGCTCCAGAACTAGTAATGGTATGTAGAGAATGCTACCATAGTAGTAGAAATATTATTGATCATGACAATAGAGTGTTGGCAGATCTGTCTGCCTGATCGATAGGCCAAACATTCCATATTCCTATGTTTGATGCCATGGAGGAAACAAAGAAGGGATATGTTGAAAATATGTGGAAAGTAGACCATCTAGGGTGCAAGAAGTTGTTCAACTAGCATTGGTTGAGGGAGAAGAGGGGTAGTGCTCCCAAGATTCCCCAGGAGCTATTCTGAAGTGAATTCTATGAGGATTACCATGACTTGTTCACTCTGTTGAGTAGGGTGATGGGCCTCCCTACTATTGCCTTCTTTCAAGAATGCATGTTATATTTCATTGAAGAGATCATCCATGGAAAAATGAAGTTCCACTAGGTGAAGATATCGGTGACAACATGCACAACCAACTTATGGATGTGAAGAAAACATCCCAATTTTACATGACATCTTACTTGGTGTATCTACTAATGGGGGAATTCCCATACAAGGGCCTCTTTATTGCTAATAATTTGAATCCAGGGAGGGGAGAACTTAAAGTATATGACTGCTACCCCTAGCTGCAATACAAGAATTTCAAGAGAGAATACCATAGGGTAAACGATGCCTTCATTGGGCACATTATCAGACTCCTTGGGGGAGATTTTGAGAGTAGAGTCTCGCATAGTGCTAGAGCATTCATCCAGAGGCTCAAGTAGTTGTTCATCCAGTTCCTGAAGTTCACATACATTAGAACAAAGGGGTTCTTTGAGAGGCCCTACAAGTTTCCACAGTACCCCAATGACCAAATGATTATATTGGAGGTCTCCAGAGAACTATAGAATGCACATGCCCTACTAAGCAACAAACACATAGCATGGATCCCATATCCCCTGACATTTAGGCAAGGAATGTATGTCATCCCTGCTACCAAGTGCATAGAGTATTCAAAAAAGGAGATAGTAGAGTACAACTTGGACCTTGACATAGCTCAACCATGAATTGACCGCTAAGGAAAATTAAAGAAGATGGTCAGGAGATAGTATGCACAATGGCCACACATCGAAGAATTTTGGGACAACTACTAAGATGACAAGGAAGTTTGAATGAGGCACTGCATGCAAATGATGGCCCAATTTGTGTGGTTGATAAACTTATTGCTAGTTCCTGAACAAATTTGGACAAAGACGACACCATTATTGATGAGAGATTCAATGTTGTGGTTGACTTGCTATTGCCACTAATAGATTAGGATGAAGAGGATGCCAATGACAACAATATAGTAATGCGGCTAGTTGAAAATATGACAAGGCAATGGATAGATGCCCAAATTGCCCAGGTCAAAGTACAAGGTCCTGTATTAACCTATGGTGAGCTCAAATATGAGCTCGAAAGTGAAACGACAACAAGGAAAATACTACCCCAACAGAAGAGGCACCTAAATCCCCTCTAGCAATAAGATCAAGGAAAATGAAGGATGTGCCTAGATACCATCGCAAACATAAGGTATATACACAAAAGGCCACAGAGGGAGAATCCTCAAAGAAGGCAAGGAAAATAGTAGGATTTATTAGTGAAATTCCAACAATTGAAGAGGATCCACAACACGAGGGAGAAGAAGCTAAGAGGCCACAATCACCACCTACCACCTCTCCTCCTGCCTCTACTACTACTACCATTGCCACTCCTCCACCTCCTACATCTCAAGCACTACATTTTCCTCTCCACCCACTATGGACATCTTAGTCCACCTTGCTTCCACTTCGCCAATAGCCCTGATTATGGTATTGGATTCCTCCTCAGCCACGACATCCCCACTATCATCTACCTGACCACCTCCTCCATTTCATATTCTCTTTGTAGCAATGCCTATAGTAGCCACTTCTACTACGCCTCTTCTCACCCTACCAGAAGCCTTCATGAATTATATGCAAGGAATACCCGTTGAACTCTCTAGGTGATAATGAATCCCACAGTTCAAGTTGTGATGGCCCAAATTGTTGCTAGCCCACCCATTCATCTACCACCTACAGAGCCACCACAGATTGAGGCCACCATGCTGATATATAAAGAGATGGAGAAATGTCAAAGGAAGGCTACCAAAGGAATAGTTAAGGATCCCAAAGATCATTTTAAGGATGATTACTTTGAACATCCAGAGGGTGGGATGAGTGACAACTTGGACATGGTGGTATTTGATGAAGTAAAGTTAAGTCACACTCTTTAGAGGACACTAAAGCTCTCAATTCCAAATATATCATTGAGACCTCATATCAAAAACTTGAAGAGGAGTTTTCCCAACAACTCAAGGATGTAGGAGAAGAGGTTGGATCTAAGAAGCATCCTTTTGAAAAGAAAGATGATACCAATGTCAATGTGGAGATACTCATGGAACCTTGACTAATTGGTTAAGATAAGGACCTTAACCAAGAAGAAAAAGTACCTTCTAAAAGGGAAGAATAAGAGAAAGAAGAAGAAAAGGAAGAAGATGCACCAAAGAAGAGCCTCAAGTCGAAACATCATGTAGAGCTCGAGCAAAAAGATGAAAGAGTACCTCAAAAAGAGGAGATAACTAAAGAGAACATAGCCTCTGTTGAGTCAGACAAGGAAAAGGATATACACATTGAGGACTCTGATGAAGAAGAGAGAACAGAACAAGAGGCCCAGAGCCATGAGGAGAAATAATTCCACCATGCACAAAGAGAGGAAGGTGATAATGAATCACCAAATGGGGAAACTCAGGTGCTCGACTGGCTAGGGAGGCAACTACAAAACAAGGCCCCTACAGTCATTGATCCAAAGGCCCAACTTGAGGCAATGTTGGCAAGAGCCCAGAGAAATACAAGGAAAAGAATCCTAGATTCCACTCCCACATTATGGTTGATGCCTTTGGATCAAGAATGATACAAATTTCCACCCCTCTGACAAACAAAGGTAAAGGACCCAGTTATAGCATCTCTACCATCAATTTGGGCCCAACAACTACGAAACAAAAAATTGATGAGTTCTAAGGGTTGGTGGCTACGATCGTGCAAAAGATGAACAAGGATCAGTCCTCTAAGGAAGAACTAAAGGCACAAGTGGTAGATTTCATCGCCTATATCCAGCAATGGACATCTCTAGAAGAAGAAGCTCTGAGAACATCATTTGCACCCCTGCTTCTTTCTTAGGAAGAGCTCACCAGAATGGAGAAGATGAAGAATTAGACCAAGGTCATAGTAGATTGGTTCCAATTAGTGATATAAAATGGTGACATGGGCATATTCCAATCTGCCCAAATGACCAACAAACTTTGATACTTGCAAAAACAATTGTAGGGAACAAAGAAGATATGTCACTGGTTCACTGAGTTGTATAGGATCACCTATCCTAAGCTTGAGGCCATTCTCAAGATGCCTCAGAAGGCATGGGAAAAGGAACTATGCTAGTCAAATATGACCACTGGCTGGTAGAGACTTGGAAAATGGTCCTAGATCATAGGAAGGACATCTTGGAAAGAGTATTGCATGAGGTTGAACTTGACCTCAAATGGGCCATAGAGCATAGAATGGACAGTGAGGAAGTTATCTTAAGTTGATGACTGATTATGACATGCCTGCCCTAGAGCTAGACCCAAAGAAAATCAAGCCATTCTTCTACAAGAAGATGGAGTAAGGGGCAGCAGATGCACTAACATCGGATTTCATGGACTTTGTTGCAAGGGAATTCACACAGTCCAAGCAAGTCATCAAGGCCAAGCCCAGATGCACCAAGAATTGGGATAAAATCACTGGTAGATTTAAGAGGCTGACCTTCCAAGTTCTTCAATTTGACATCATGGAATGGGACAAGATTTAGGCACTAATTGAGAAATTTGTAGAATATGCCACCCTTCAGAAGAATGAATGAAAAATAGTGATTGATGATGAGTTTCTGATAGTATTGGTGGAAAAGAAGGTAGTCACAAGAAGACAAAACTGCTACAGTGTCAGAGCAACTAGAGGACAAAATAGGAATGAGATAAAAATGTATTTTATATTAATATATTTTGGGGGTAGGTGAAACCCTAATGTAAAATGAATCTTGGCCACACAATGAGAGTAAATCCTGTATATTCATTATGCTTTTGGAAAACTATAAATAGGGGTCTCCTCTCATTTTCAAAGAGAGTTGAGTTGTTGTGTAAAGACTTCTGCAAAAATTTCAATAGAATTACTTTGTTTTGGTGGATTCTTGTGTTTCTCACATGTTGCATGATTCATCTTCTCAAAATCAGTAGATTTAGTTGTTGTTCTAAGTATTTCAAGTTACTTTACTAGTTTAGTTCATGTACATTGATATTGAAGAATTTTATTGTGTTGATGCCTTCCATGTTCATGCTTTTTGTTGTTTGTTGATTATGAACAACAGT
Source organism: Sequoia sempervirens (assembly GCA_007258455.2). Lineage (NCBI taxonomy): Eukaryota > Viridiplantae > Streptophyta > Pinopsida > Cupressales > Cupressaceae > Sequoia > Sequoia sempervirens. The sequence goes on along the minus strand of VDFB02205061.1, from coordinate 173,773 downwards.
GTAAAGCTAGTCTAAACATTAACTTACTGGTGCACTTAAAATTTATCTTTTATTCATGCTTTATGGTGAATGAATAGCTAAAAAATCTATAGACTTTAGAAGATAGCACTAGTTCCATGAAACTGTATGTTGTTTGGTTAAGTGGAACTTAGTTTTAGGAAGCTTGTCAACTTTAGCAACCTCCATTGTCACTATTCATAATTAGTTGCAAGTCTAGGAAATCTTCTATCCCTTTTCCCTTTTGACATTTCTTTGGAATAGTAGCTAAGGAAAAGTTCCAACATCATTGTAAATCCAAATTTGATGTTGAACATGGAGTTTTAGACTACTTTTTTGAACTTGTAGAAATTGTACCTCACTTTTAGAATTTCACAAACTCCATTTGAAGATCCAATTCCCTCCCAACTTAGCAAATTGTCAATGCCCCTTGTAATAACCAGAAAATCACATCAATCCACTAAGTTGTTTTTGCAAGTCATGACCTGACACCCGAGAGAACTTGGGGTAATTTTTTGCAACTTGTTTGTAGGAAGTTTCCTTTTAAGAGGTAGCATACTTTTGTGCTACTTGTGTTGAGAAGGTGCAAAAAAACCCATCAAAAGAACTGACACTAGAAGGAGGGCACCCCTTTTGCTAAGATAGATTGAATTGGTTCCTTCTCCCCTAAGAGGTTTTGAAGAGTGTTAAGATCTACACCAAACAAAGGGTAGTTTCAAGAGATACCACCCCCTACCAAGGCTAAGAGAGCCAAGAAAGGGGAAGCATCAGCCTTAGCCTTATCCGCTCAACCCACTTCACCTCCATCCTCACCTCCTCCTTCCATCCATTCACCCCTCTCTTCTCCTTCACTTCTGGCAACCCTTCCTCTTCCCAATTTCTCCACACTTCCTTCCATCCCTTCACCTCCCACAGCCAAGGCATTTCCCCTATCCTAGCACTTCACAGCCAAGGCACTTCCCTAATTGTCATTGCTCCTTCATAGCCCCAAGTAACTATAGCACAACCAGTGCAACCTTCACCTCCCATCATGGCTTGGCTGGGAAATAACTCATCTCCCTTGTCCTTTAATGACTACCATAATTTTCCAAAGAATCCAAAAGTATTTTGCACTAAATTCCATCCTCGTGATCAGTAGAGGACAACAAAAGAACATATCAAGATATTTCAAATAGCTCTGAAGGATATGCAAATAAATCATGAAGATGTGGCTTGCAGGCTCTTTCCCTACTCCTTGGGGGAAGAGGCATTTTATTGGTACATCAATCTATCAAGTGGATCCATCACCGCTTGGAATCTACTAAAGAACCTATTCTTACAGAAATTCAAGATTTCAGTAATCCCCTCTGAATTATACTAGCAATTCATGTCCATTCAGAGGGAGTCAACAAACCAATCAACTATTTCAATGATCGGTTCCATTGTGCTTACATGAGATTGCAAATGCCCTATGTGGCCAATGATCCCTTTGCTCGATTGGTCTACTATGTTGCCTTGGAAAAACCTCACATCTACACTAATGAAGAGAATGCGCCTGCCTCCTACTAGGTTGGTGGATGCGTACGTGGACGTAGTCATGGGAAGCACTAATTTGGAATAGAACATTGCTAGTCTAATGCCATCCTTAGGACTAGTAGCTCACCCAATGAAGATCCAAGGACTCACCCATGCCTTGGCACATTAAACACCAATCGTGAATCAAGTTCCATAGTTTTCGATGATACCTCATCTAGGGCAACCCCTGAATCAAGCACCTCCAGTGCCTCATTATTTGCAACCATAGCAGTAATAATATTATTCTCAATAGCCCCAAGTGCCTGCATACTTGCAAGGCTCTGAATTCTTGTCTGCTCAGTAGAATCAACCAAAAGTTCAACTGGTCTTCCTTCATATTCAAGCACCACAACCGAACAACATAGAAAAGGACTGGATAGATGAGCTAATAGAGTTACTAAAGAAGATGTCTACTGAAATGACACATTTAAGGAATCAGAATAATCAATTGCAAGCCTCCCAAAGAAGCATCCAAGCTAATCTCAATCGAGATGACTACGACAATTGTGATGTGGGTGCTTCCTTCAGATAGAATTATGAGAGAGGTCAAACTTTTAACCAAGGCTTTGAAAGAAGGCCTTCACAAAGACAAAACCGAATGTGGAACACAAGGATGAACAACAGAGGAATTCTCATAGCTCTTGATCAGCCGGCTAATGTTGATAAGCCTATAAGTGGAGTGTACTTGGTAGAGGCAGCCTTATCCAGATGGTGCCACATTCACAAAACAAATAAGCATTATGAATTGGATTTTCTAGAGTTTCAAATAGCCATAGAAATTTTCCAAGTGGAAGTCCAAAATGTAGTCGATGGTGCGAGATGCATAGATATAGTTACTTATGAGCCATACGATTCCTCGGTGCTAGTATTTAACCAATCTCCTTTCCTGCAAGGTGAGAGAAATGTACCTAAAAAGGAGACTGTTGCCCCAAAGGGAGAAGAAGCCAAAGAGGTAAGCAATGGAATCCCTTTATCCCAGCTTTTCCATTCTATAGATAATGGTCCAGTAGATGAAGATTCACTTGAGGATGAGGTCCAAATGTTCCATCAAAGGGAAACCCCTTATAACCTAAGGAATAGAAAAGTAGGTGGTCCTTTTACAACCTCTACTCCACCCAATAATTTTAGTACACTTCCTTATCCAAACGCTAGTAACAACCTGGACTACCCTTATGTGTTGACCCAGTATTTCAATAAGAATAGGTAGAAGAACCAATCACAAAACTAGCCTGCTAGCTCCTCCCAAGATAAGTCTTTCAAGGAAGAAATTGAGAAAATGGGGGAGTACATGGTAGAAGAATTTAGGAAGGTCAAATTGAGCCTATGATCATTCCAATTTCTTAGAGTTCCAGTAGTTAGAAATGATTTCTTTAGGATGCTTAATGGGACTACCCCATCTAAATCAGTCCAAGAAGTGCCTGCCAAAAGGGTCTCCTTTGACGACTCACAAAATGAGCTTGTAATCAAGGAAATTATAGGAAAAAAAATGGATCAGCCCTCAAATCAACAAAAAAAGAAGCAAATGGCTAAGGAGAAAAACCAAGCAAAAATTAGGGATAAAACCAATGATAAGGACAAAGATCAAGTAGCCCAGGTAGCCACACTCATGGGCTTGTTTCAAGGGAAGTTGGAGAATCCTCCCTTCTTGACCACCATCTGAATATTTGGAAATAATTTCCACAAGTACCTACTTGATTTAGGAGCTTCAGCCAATGTCATGCCTCTCACAGTATGCAAAGCTTTGGGAATAGTTTTGACTCCCTCTTGATGGAAGGTGACCCAGTTGGATAAGAATGAAGTGAACATATTCAGGGAAATCAATAGGATACCTATGCAAATTTTTGTTGATTTGAGGGTGCAACAAGTCATAGACATTCAAGTTGTAGATATTCTTGACACATACGGTATCATATTAGGAAGATATTTCACTCAAGAATTGAATGGATATGTTGCAACAGACTTTTCTCACCTATGGCTATCATGGAAAGGGTTGCCAAAGCAGATTTGTATCAATCAGGAGGTTCTCATGAAATTCATGATCATTGAGTACAACACAAATGAGGTGTTGTTTGTTGAAACATAACTAGGAAACTACTGCCCTATGGCATATCAGGAAGAACTAGAATTATAGGAAGAGGAAGTGGTCGAAGAGGTTCTCCTCATGTTATGTAGTCCTCCTACCAACCTAATCTATGTACAATAGAGTACATATATGCTGATTGAATCAAAATATGAAGAATCCTATGAGGATGGTAATCTGGGATTACTAGATGGATACCAAGAATTTATGGAGAAATGTGTGCAAGATTAGCTCATCTTAGAAGTGAGAATGGACTTAGGAGCTCCTACTACCCAGTTGGTGTAGAGTACACAATGTTGCCTACTCAGAATTTGAATGTTTCCTTTGCCAGATAGCAGTCAAAAACATTAAAGGACAAGTCACCCCAAGGGAGGAACTCCAAATAGTGTAGCCAAAAGAAAGCAATGCAAAATCCATGCAGCCACTTAAAACTACCGAAGCAAATACAATTCCAAGGAAGGAAGCGAGCTCTATTGAATCTAAATTTAGGGAGGCCTCTAAGTTTTGGATTTTGTGCTCCAATGGGTCCAAATCTAAACAAGGAGCTAGAGATGGCTTTTAGCTCATCAACCCCATAGGTAAGACATACTTTGTTGCTCATAGGCTCTAGTTTTATTGCACCAACAATGTAGAAAAGTATGAAACACTAGTCCATGGTCTCTTGATGGCCTTGAGAAAAAAGGTTAAAATGCTACAAGTCTTTGGTGACTCGGAGCTAGTCGTAAGAAAATTCAGGAAGCTATATTCCTGCCATGATAGGAGGTTAGCCAATTATAGGCATGGAGTTTGGGATCTCATTGAAGGCTCAAATGCATTTAACATTTAGTTGATCCCTCATTCCAAGAATCATACTATTGATGCCTTAGCTCAGGCAGCTAGTACCCTATAGCCCCTTTCCCTAACTAGATTGAAAAGGTTTACTATTGAGCTTACTTCCACTCCATTAGTGCTAGATAATGTCACCAACTTCCAAGTGTTCAATGATGACAAGCATATCTTGGATTTCATCACAAGTTTTGACATGTTTGCAACCCAAATCATTGATGAGGCAGAGCCTGAAGTGGTTGAATTAGACATAGAAGGATTCATTAACCTCAAAACAAATACAATACCATTAGGTACAGTTCAACTCGAGTAAATATTTGATTTGGATCAAATAAGAGATCAAGATCAACAAAAAAAGAAGGATTCTATTGAAAACCAGTGTGATGGTCACAACCTAGGAACAAATGAATAAGTCAAGAATGTGTTCATTGGAAAAGTGTGTATGCCAAAATAAAGGAAAGGGATCATTGATGCCCTAAGTCGATACCATGATGTGGTTGCTTGGAGCTACGAAGACTTGAAGACATATGATACCTCGACCATCACTCACACCATCCCTCTCAAGCCAGCTATGAGACCTTTTTGACAATGTCAGTGCCCAATCAATGCATTATTAGATCCCATAATCTAAAAAAGAAGTCCAAAAGTTACTATTGGAAAGAATCATATTTCTAGTTAGACACTCCACATGGGTGGAAAACTTGGTCCTAGTTAGGAAGAAGAATAGAGAAATCAAATTATGCATAGAATTCAGAACTTGAATAGAGCCTCAGAAAAAGACAACTACCCAATACCATCACTAGATGAAGTACTACAAATAGTTAATGGGTTTCGGATGATGTCCTTCTTGGATGGTTATTTGATATAATCAGTGATGGTTTAGTACAAGGCTTGGCATAAACAATAACTTTTACTACAAAATGGGGAACTTTTGCATACAAAAGAATGTTGTTTGGGCTAATCAATGCCCATGACCTTCCAGCGTGCCATGAATACTCCTTTTCAAGTAATTGATCAAAAGGCATCATCATCTATATGGATGATCTTACTATGTTTTCAAAGAAAAGAGGAATCATGTCTCTGATTTATGTAAGGTCTTCCAAAATGTAGAGTTTGGAATTTCTTTGAATCCAAAGAAGTGTATCTTGGAGTTACGAAGGAAAGTTGCTTGGGACATGTGATCTCAGAGAAGGGAATCTTAATAGACCTTGAATGCATTCAAGCTATTCTAAAAATTTAGCTTCTAGGCAACAAGAAGAAACTAAAATCTTTTCCTAAAGATCAATTTCATCAAAAAGTTCATCACAGTTTTGTTGCAATAGTCAATTCATTAAATGCTATGGCCGGGCTGTGATGCCAAGGTCGACGGTGGATGTTGAAATCCAAGAAGGATTCTTCAAGAGATCAAGACATCAAATTGTTGATGCTCCAAAGGTTGGTCACCCATACTACCCGAAACCATTTATATCTACTCATTTGCTCCATATCACTCTTGTGCTAGCATACTAAATTAGAAGTTGAATGGAGTGTGTTGGAACTGTAAAATTCTTATGATTTTACATGCTGTCCATACCCATGCATTTTCCAAATGAGTCCTACCTTGAGCACATTTTCCTCTCTTCATGGTATTTTTTCTCATATTTTTCCCATATACCCCCATAGGATCCATCGGGTCATGCATATTTCACATTGCAGTTTGTATCGACATGACAATATCAAGGTCTCCCCGATCCATTTTTCTGATAAACGTCTGAGTTTCCTATTGGCAAGATGTTTCTGATGTCATGGTGATCATAATTCATCTATTGTTCTCTTCGGTAGGACTTTCACTTTGTCTCGGCAACAAGAAATTCATTGGCAAGAGCTAAGGGGTCGTCGGGGTAATGTTTCACCAAAAGTATCTTGTCTTTCCGACCGGCATATATAGAGATACATTGGCAAAATATTTTGGCTTCGATGAAAGGTCATAGAGATCTCGCAGTGTCTTACCGACTTGGCACAAAAGGGGCTTATCGGTAAGAGTTTCTCACATTCAGAATAATGTCTTATCGACTTTATTAAGTCTTTCCAACACAGATTTTATATCATAGGAGTCTCGCTAAGCAACACATTGAAGGATTCACTTCGGCCAAACATTTTGTTTTTGGTAAGAAGTCATAACGAATTCACATTGTCACATTGACCGGTGGTGAAAGGTATACATCTCGGTAAGAGTTAAAGTTTTCAAAGTAAAGTCTCAGCGAGTGACCTTTGGTCTCGCTGATAATGCACATGAGGACTATGTCAGTATAGGAATTGAATTGTCCCAACGACACATAGGATGGATGAGGATTTTTGGTAAGATATAATGTGCTCTACAAGAGTCTCCCCGATGTCAGAATGTTATAGCGACTGTGAATGAAACAAAAAGAACACATCGGTGAGAGATATCCTTGTGTCTCAATGAGTGGAAAACACATAAAGAAAAAACATAATCGGTAACACATTTTGTAGATTGTATGATATCTCCCCAACAATAGAAAGTCACGGCGAAACACAAAGAACAGGGGGTGATTGATAGTGATATAATTGCCTTCGGCATACTTACAGGGATGTCTTGGCGACTGTTTCATTGATGATTAACAAAAATTCAAATACTGTGGCTGACATGAAGTGAGCCCGAATTCAGCGGTAGGCCGACATGGGATCTCAGTATGATATGTTTTTCTGATACTGGTGTATAAATATGCATCTTGTGATTGTAAATAAAAAATCAGCTATTAGATTTTCGAGATACAGTAGGTAGATGATGGATACAATAGAATAAATATTCTCAAATCAGAGACTATGATGCATGTTATGGAGGTATTTATGAAAGCCAATTGATGTTGCTACACATTTCTGGTGTCGATTTTCTGTTGAATTTAAATGAGAGTATTGCTAAGCTATCTCCAAGATTGATTCTTTCTGGTTGTTTAAATTGTTATAACAAGTTTATATTCAATTCATCAGTGCACACTTGTATCTGTGTGGTTAATTGATCGGTTCTTTCAAGCCAAGTTTAAATCCTTTTAGTTGATCATAGTAATCAGAGAGATTCATCTGGATTGTTAAAGTAGAGCTTAGTAGTCACAGTCTTGCATGTTTATACAAGTTGTAAATAGAATATGTGCTAGATAATTTGAGTCTTCAGAGAAGTGTTGCTCATCTTGATTTCATTTGACTCCACATACCCAATAAGGCACCGTCTCAGATTTTCATCATTTGGATTCATTCAGCTTTACATCTCAACAAGCACTGAACATTTTAGGATTTAGATTTAGAAGATTGCTATTGCTAGTTACACCAAGTTTTAATTCATTTGTTCACTCTATCTTCCATTGTGGAAAAATCACGTAAGAAGGATAACCTAAGTCAAGTCTCCTGAATTTAGGATAGGTACACCTCCTAGGTCCGCGTAAAGACCGAAGAGAAGGTTTAATTCATTTGACATTGCCTATTACCCCAAAACATATCAAGAGATCGGCACTGCTGAGGCATCCTCGGCCTGTTTTTGAGAGCCAAAAATTGTGACTCGGGCCGGGGACAAACATCAGAAAATCTAGTTCCAGCCTATCCATCCATAGAGTCAATACAGTGCTAAAATCGGTCTTTAACCAAAGGTTCACAATTATTTCATTTTCACTCCCCATCCAAGTCACACACCTAACAAATTGGTGACTCTACTGGGGATACATTCAGAATCAAGGCCTTAATCATAGAGTCAGAAACTTTATACAGACTCCACTGGGAATTAGAAACATCAAGCATTTTCTCACTTTTATGAAAGTGAGTGGCAACTCTAACATAAACATTGCATCATTTCATCATGAATGGAAGAAGATCTCAATATAGGGGAGGTCATACTGGAGCTCTTGATGGTAGCAGTAAGTGGACACACAAAGATGACAAGGTTGATAAAGGAAAAAGGATAAGTGAGGATATGTGCCTAACAGATAAAGACAAAGCATAAAGGGAACATTGTGAAACATATGATCTCTATGATACATGGAGAAACAATTCGAGTGCAGAGCCTTATACTCCAGAAGATGAAATAAATCCTTTCTCTTTTCTTGATCCTCAGAAATAGGCTAAGTTTGAAGCTGCATTTGAGGTTGAACGAATTAGAATTCAGCATGAATATGATCAGAAGATGGAGGGTAACCAAAATGTGTTTATTAATCATGAGCTTCCTAAGGAAGTAAAAGCAAAGTTTGAATTATAGAGGAAGAAGATAGAGGAACTAGAGGCTAAATTGTAGAAAGCCCAAGAAACTAATCAAACAGCTGGTTGTCCAAAATATGTACCACCTCATAAGCAGGGTGATAATGGTGTAGGGCTCTCTAATCAATCAAATGCTCCTTACAATCAGATAGGGAATCAATACAAACAACCAAATCATTTGCCTCGTGTTCCCACACAACATATGCAACCACCTCATGGTCAACATTATATCCCATAGCATAATGCACAATACAACAACCCTATGTACCAATATCAGTATCCACCTAACCCTCCCCCTCACCAACATACAACAATGATCAGACAATTTGATTTAGCATGTTTTCAACTATACCCTTATCCTATGGATAGTAGCTGGAGAGGTTTGGTGCCTAAGTTTATAGGGAGTAATGCAATTACTGCTGAAGAGCATTTAAGGAGTTTCAATGTTTTCATCCAAGACATAGATGTGCCATATGAATATTTACACATAAAGCTATTTATGATGTCACTAATTGAAGATACCAGGGATTGGTTCAACAGCTTGCTAGCATTCTCAATTAATTCTCTCCAAGGATTCTAGGACCGATTCCTAGAGCAATATGGGAATCTAAATGCACCAGATGCTACTCTTCATGAATTGATGCGAATTCAGAAAAATCAAAATGACTCAATTTATGATTTCAATCGGAGATTCAATAAATTGCAGAATAAAGTACCTCCTAGATCAAAGTTGCCAGATTTTGTAGCACTGGGTATTTATTTAAATGCTTTTGATCCTAAAACTGGGTATGAATTGATAAATAGATTCCCAAGTGATTTGGCTGAAGCACAGAGGATGGCACAGACAATTGAAAACAATAGGAAGGCTGTTGGGATAGTCAATAAAAGAGACAATTCCTAGGCCTCGCCAAAGAAAGCAACAATTATTAGTACGACAGAGAATACATACAAAAACGAGAGGCCGAGGTTGCATGATATGCCTTATATCACAAATTGGAAGGATGGAAAACCCATAACAGCCCAGGCCTAGAACAAGGAGACTCCCCATCCATTGAGCAAGAAGGAAAGTATATGGTAAATAACAATTATTTATGTGAAGTTTGTAATAAGCCACATTCTCTAGATTATTGTGTTGTAGCCCAAAGAATGCAAGAGGAGGGAATGTTGATGGGAAACAATGGAGAAGATCACACAATGTATTTGACTTCAAATACCTTTCCTCATGTTTAGGAGAGGTACTCATCTTCAGAGAATGAAGGTTATGAGTATGATGTTTCAAATCAGAGATACAATGTCCATATGGTTGAATAGCAGGTTTTTTCTGATTCTGAACAAGATTATATAGAGCCACATTATGTTGAGGCACTTGCTCAAAGCAGTATGAGGAGACTCACCAAAGATGAAATAGAGAGACTAACCAAGGCTTGTTGGAGGGAAGCAAAGAGGCATCGGGTTGAGAAACAAAATAGTAAATGAGAAGGAAGGTGTTCCTAAGGGAATCTTTATGAAGGATCAGAAGGTGATACAAGGAACTGTGAAGAAGCCAAAAATAAACAGCATGATAAAAGTGAACCGAAGCCTATCCAAAAGGAGGAAGTGAAGGAATTACACAAAGAGATGCAAAAGCTTGACCCGCCTAGTAAAAGAGAAAAGGAAGAAAATAAAGGAGAAATGTCAGAATAGAAGAAAATTGTTAAGGTGGAGGGCTCTTCTTTTGACTTCACTCAGGCCTTATCTCAGGTAAAAATGTATGTTCCACTACTTGAGATGATGAAAATTAAGGAATACAGAGATAGTGATGTTCAATTGATAACAAATGGAAACAAAAAACATATGAATTTTGAAAAATAGAGTATCTATTAAAGTAGTCAACAAATAGGAGAAAGTAAATATCCCAGGTCCGCTTTGAGTGAGGTATTAACAACTCCCCTACAAGTTGATCCTTTTTTCACTACATTGCTTATAAATAACAAACTGCTGAGGAATTGCATGATAGACTCTGGTGCTGCTATAAATATCATGCGAGTAGGAGTTATGAAATAGCTTGGCATGTGGGTAGATACCAATGGAGGAAAGTGTTATGCAATGGACAACCGACCTGTTCTTGTGGTAGGCATTATGAGAGATGTTGAAGTTAAGCTGGCTACTTATCCATAGGTGGCATATAATATAGATATAACAATGATTGATACTCCTCCTTAGTTTGGAATGCTTCTATCAAGACAATGGACAACAACAGTTGGGGGAAATGTCCAATTTGATCTATCTTATGCTACAATTCTAGTGAATGGTCAAGAAGTCAAATTGTATAGGGAGCCAAGAATGAACCAACTTGTTGACTGTGTACCACAAGATCAGATCAATTTTTTTTGTGATGTTGATCTTGGGAATTTTAAAATAGAACCAGCCCAACCAGAGATGGTCAAGATCAATTAATTAAAACATACGCATTGCACTGTAATGGCTTATGGAAGATGGTATTTTGATGAGCCCGGCAGCTAGGCGAAGCAATGGGGTTGATTGCATTTATTTCTCGGCTTCCTCGGCTGCACATGATTTAAGTATTCATTTATGTTAGCATTTGAATGTACAAACAATGTGGCGGAATATGAAGCTTTATTAACAAGACTGAATATAGCTGCGAAACATAAAATCAAGTTATTGGCTGTTCTTGGGGATTCAGAGTTGGTTGTTTCACAAATTAAGTCAAAGTATGCAGCGAAGTACAAAAGACTGAAACAATATAGGAATGTTGTATGGGACACAATTGATTTGTTTGATGCCTTCTCAATTGAATGGATTGACAGATAAAAGAACATAATGGCTGATTTTTTAGCAAATGTGGCACTGAAAAGAGATGATATCACATTGGCTAGGGTGTCATAGATTGAGTTCAAGACAAGGCCTACTATTCCTAATAACATTTATAGTTGGCAAGTCTTCAATGATGATACTAACCTTTTGAAATTCCTTCATTGTATAAATCAATATGAGGCCCAAGAAATTGACTTCAATGCTTTTGTTGAAGAAGTGTAGGGGAAGCAAATAGTGTTTGGAAAGGAAATCTTGCAGCTCAAAACAAATAAGATTCCTAAGGGTTTAGTGGCATTAGAGAGGGTGTATGATGGAAATGATCAGTCCCTCATGAAGCAAACACCAGTCAAAAGGGAAGATGTTGAATAGATTAACTTAGGGACTGAGATAGCACCAAGAAGGGTACATAGGAAAGAAGATAAGCCCCACAACTGTAAGAATGCTGATCGAGCTGCCAAGAAAATATACACGTGCCTGCTTCGTCCATGAAGATCTAAAAGCATATAGGGAAGATTTGTTCCAGCATGAAATACCATTGAAGCCAGATGCAAAGCCATTTAGACAGAAGCAAAGACCTATTAATCCAACATTGGAGCCCAAAATGTAGGAAGAATTGGCAGAGCTCAGATGGAGGAATCATTAAACCAATCAGGCATTCAATGTGGGTCTCAAATTTGGTCCCTGTGAGGAAGAAAAATGGAGACATCAGATTATGTGTGGACTTCAGAAATCTGAATATGGCATCTCTCAAGGACAATTATCCTCTACCCAATATGGAGGCTATATTACATAAGGTGACAGGGTGTGAGCTGTTGTCGATGATGGATGTGTTTTCAGGGTACAACCAGGTTAAAGTCAAAGAATCAATCATAAGACAACATTTACAACTCATTGTGAACATATGTATACATAAGAATTCCATTTGGTCTCACTAATGTAGGAGTGACATTCCAAAGAGCTATGGATGTGGCATTTGCAGACTTGATCAATGCTATCATGGTGGTGTACCAGGATGACTTGACTACTTATTCAAAGAAGGCTGAAGATCACGTACAACATCTGGAAAAGGTATTTATCAAAGCCCTAGAATACGGTATCAGCTTGAACCCTAAGAAGTGTCATTTTGCAGTCATAGAAGGTAGGCTCTTAGGACATATTGTTTCAACAGAGGGGATTAGGATAGATCCTGAGAGGGTTGAAGCTATTGACAAAATTCTTGTTCCCAAAACTGTTAAAGCTATACAGTCATTCTTTGGACAGATTAATTTTGTTAGGAGATTTGTTTCTAACTTTGCCGAGATCATTAAGACCATATCAAAAATGTTGAAGAAAGGACAAAAAATGGAGTGGACTGTAGAAGCCTTGGAAGCTTTTATATCTACTGTGCTAGTCATCATGAGGCTCCCTCAGACTTAAATCTCTAGATTTTGCAAAGCCTTCGTGATATTTTCATTTGCTTCAATGCACACTCATTGTTAGTTTATGTTACGTAAGAATGAGGATGGTCATGAACAGCCTGTGTCTTTTTTTAGTAAGTCATTACAGGGGTCTGAATTGAAGTATGACACAATGGAAAAATAGGCTCTTGAATTAGTGAAAGCTACAAAAGCTTTCAAGCTATATCTTGTTGGAGCAAGGGTGGTGGCCTATGTCCCTCATGCTGCTGTCAAAGATATTCTGACACAATATGAAGTAACAGGAAAAAGATGCAGGTGGATTAACAAGATCCAAGATTTTGACATGGAGATAGAGATTACCAAACTAGTGAGAGGTCGTGGCTCACAGTTGATGGCATAATCGAATATTGGAAGCAAAATCAAGTTTGTAATGTAGAAGAAGGACTCGCACTGTAGCATGGAGCACACCTCTGGTATAATCGACATCATTCATTACCTTAAGTATACGGGCGTCCGTATGATTGTGTGTGATAGCTTGAGGAGAACTTTGAGGTTGCGTGCATCTAAATATGTTTCCATGGATAGATCTATTTTGGAAGAACGTGGATGGTGTACCGTTGTTGTGTCCGGATGAGTCTTCCGTGCCAAGCATGTTCTAACTGAAATGCATGAAGGATTTTGTGGAGGACATTATTTAGCAAAAACAACTGTACACAAAATTCTTAGGGCAGGTTACTACTGGCCTAATGTTTTCAATGATTCTTTCACACATGTAAGAAAATGTGAAGCCTGCCAGAAGTTCTCTGGAAAGCTGAAATATCAAGGAGCCTTGCCACTTTGACCCTTGTAGGTTGATGCCCCTTTTCATCAATGGGGAATTGATTTCATTGGAGAGATACAAGAAAAATCAAGTGGAGTATATACAAGTGGATACCGGTTACACGACTATTTTACCAAGTGGGTAGAAGCAATCCTAACCAAACAAAGTTACGGGCAAAGTGGTGAAATTTTTGATGGACAACATTATCACCGATGGTACACCATTGAGGTTGATCATTGATAATGGGATGTGTTTCAGATCAGATGAATTCAGAAATTTCTGCAGCACATATGGTATCACCATTTCTTATGTAGCCCCTTATCATCCACAGGCTAATGGACAAGTAGAATCTAGCAATAAGAGTCTTCTGAAGATTATGAGGATGAGGTTAGAAACAAAAAACTTGGGATCCAAACTAAAACCGGGTTGTGTGGGCTGATAGGATTACTATTAAAAAGAGCAATTGGAAAATCCTCATTTGAATTGGTGTATGGAGCACAAGCCGTGATGCCTTTGCGTAATTTTGTTACCAGCCTACAAGCTTGTCCTTCAGAAGATTTGGATGTTCCCGAATCCCATGGAGGAAAGAATGGAGCAACTAGCTAAACTGATGAAATAAGGAGAGTTGCCCAAATCAAAACATGAAGTTACGCATTATTATGATGAAGCATCTATTTGACTAGAAGGCAAAGGATAGAAAATTTGAAGAAAATGACTTGGTGTTGATGTGGAACGCAAGGTGTCAGGAGAAGGGTAAGCATGGTAAATTTGAAGCTTTGTGTCTGGGACCTTTTGTTGTTGTTGGGAAGAGAGGTGAAGATTCATATTATCTACATAATATGGCTGGTGAAGATTAGGAATTGCCTGTTCATGGGCAATTCTTGAAGCATTTTTTCTCTTGAGCAACACAGAGGATTAAGGGTTGTCAGTGCATGGACAGCTCATGATAATCCTCTTAAAAATTCTTTTCCATGCATAGTAGTTTAGGGTTTTTTTCATCTCCATTTTGCATTTATTTCCATTTCCATTCATTCCATTTTGGCTCACTTCTCATCATTTTGTGTCTAGTTTTCTCACCCAAAGATTTGGATCCTTGCAATGATCTTACTATCATTCCTCCCCAGATGGAGCTACTGTTGGAACTGTAAAATTCTTATGATTTTACATGCTGTCCATACCCATGCATTTTCCAAATGAGTCCTACCTTGAGCACATTTTCCTCTCTTCATGGTATTTTTTCTCATATTTTTCCCATATACCCCCATAGGATCCATCGGGTCATGCATATTTCACATTGCAGTTTGTATCGACATGACAATATCAAGGTCTCCCCGATCCATTTTTCTGATAAACGTCTGAGTTTCCTATTGGCAAGATGTTTCTGATGTCATGGTGATCATAATTCATCTATTGTTCTCTTCGGTAGGACTTTCACTTTGTCTCGGCAACAAGAAATTCATTGGCAAGAGCTAAGGGGTCGTCGGGGTAATGTTTCACCAAAAGTATCTTGTCTTTCCGACCGGCATATATAGAGATACATTGGCAAAATATTTTGGCTTCGATGAAAGGTCATAGAGATCTCGCAGTGTCTTACCGACTTGGCACAAAAGGGGCTTATCGGTAAGAGTTTCTCACATTCAGAATAATGTCTTATCGACTTTATTAAGTCTTTCCAACACAGATTTTATATCATAGGAGTCTCGCTAAGCAACACATTGAAGGATTCACTTCGGCCAAACATTTTGTTTTTGGTAAGAAGTCATAACGAATTCACATTGTCACATTGACCGGTGGTGAAAGGTATACATCTCGGTAAGAGTTAAAGTTTTCAAAGTAAAGTCTCAGCGAGTGACCTTTGGTCTCGCTGATAATGCACATGAGGACTATGTCAGTATAGGAATTGAATTGTCCCAACGACACATAGGATGGATGAGGATTTTTGGTAAGATATAATGTGCTCTACAAGAGTCTCCCCGATGTCAGAATGTTATAGCGACTGTGAATGAAACAAAAAGAACACATCGGTGAGAGATATCCTTGTGTCTCAATGAGTGGAAAACACATAAAGAAAAAACATAATCGGTAACACATTTTGTAGATTGTATGATATCTCCCCAACAATAGAAAGTCACGGCGAAACACAAAGAACAGGGGGTGATTGATAGTGATATAATTGCCTTCGGCATACTTACAGGGATGTCTTGGCGACTGTTTCATTGATGATTAACAAAAATTCAAATACTGTGGCTGACATGAAGTGAGCCCGAATTCAGCGGTAGGCCGACATGGGATCTCAGTATGATATGTTTTTCTGATACTGGTGTATAAATATGCATCTTGTGATTGTAAATAAAAAATCAGCTATTAGATTTTCGAGATACAGTAGGTAGATGATGGATACAATAGAATAAATATTCTCAAATCAGAGACTATGATGCATGTTATGGAGGTATTTATGAAAGCCAATTGATGTTGCTACACATTTCTGGTGTCGATTTTCTGTTGAATTTAAATGAGAGTATTGCTAAGCTATCTCCAAGATTGATTCTTTCTGGTTGTTTAAATTGTTATAACAAGTTTATATTCAATTCATCAGTGCACACTTGTATCTGTGTGGTTAATTGATCGGTTCTTTCAAGCCAAGTTTAAATCCTTTTAGTTGATCATAGTAATCAGAGAGATTCATCCGATTATTAAAGTAGAGCTTTAGTAGTCACACCCTTGCATGTTTATACAAGTTGTAAATAGAATATGTGCCAGATAATTTGAGTCTTTTGTAGAGAAGTGTTGCTCATCTTGATTTCATTTGAATCCACATACCCAATAAGGCACTGGTCTCTACATTTTCATCATTTGGATTCATTCAGTTTCTTTACATCTGTTAATTGAACATTTTAGGATTTAGATTAGAAGATTGCTATTGCTAGTTACACCAAGTTTGAATTCATTTGTTCACTTCCATCTTCCATTGTGGAAAAATCATTGCAAGAAGGATAACCTTAAGTCAAGTCTTCCCAATCTCGGGGATAGGTACACCCGCCTAGGTTTAGCAGTACTTGAAAAGTAGAAGGTTGAAAGCTTTTTGACCTTATCTATTACCCTAAAACGTATCAAGAGATTGGTAGCCTCTTGAGGCATCCCGCCTACATTTTTGAGAGCTAACAGAGTGAACACCCTATTTCCTTCATGAGTGCTCCACTAAAAGATGCAAAGTTAAGGTATCACAATGTTGAGAAGCAAGCATACACCTTAGTCAAAGGAGTTAAGAAATTCTAGAATTACATCTTGTGGACTAAGGTGTTTGTGATTGTGCCTGACTCGACAGTCAGGACCCTATTAATGTAGAATGAGCTAGGAGAAAGGAGAGAAAAATGGGTCACTTTATTGCAAGAATATGACATCAAAATTCATCCCATGAAGTTGGTTCGAGGTTAGATCCTCACTTGAGCAATAGCTGAAATGATAGCTGAAGCAAGACTTGAGCTCACTATGTAGCAGTATCAGCTAAAATATGTTTCTCTCGAAGAGTAGTACAATGACATTGTCTACTATTTGTTGAACAAAAGGTGCTCATTCCAATTGCAAGGAGTAAAAAAGCGTTCTCTGAGACTGAAGAGCAATAGCTACATGTTGCAAGGATCCATATTATATAAGATAAATCATGGGGAGTCTACCATAGATGCCTTGGAAAAGAAGAGGTAGCCAAAGTATTGAAATAATTTCATGATAAAGTTGACACTGGTCATGGATTTGGCCCTTCAATCACTCACCAATTTCTATGGGATGGGTACTACTGGCCAATGATGTTTAAGGATGTGCACAACCATGTTAGGACCTGTCATGTTTGTTAAATTGTTGCTACTAGAGAAATAAATGATGTTGTCCCTATTGCAAGTATGAGCTAGTTTGGCAATGTCATTGATGTCAACATAGTTCAATATGCTACAGATTGTACATGTATGGTTGAGACATTGTTGAGATGTTGTGAGTTTGTGGAGGTATCTTTATGGAATTTCAGTTGAGTTGTGTTGATGAGTTTCCAAGTGCTTTTGAGAAAATTAATAAAGAGGTGAAAGCAGAATAATAGAAGTATTCAGAATGTGCTTCGGTATGTGCTTCACATTTCTCCTATGTTGATCATATGCCTGTACAGTTGTGAAGTTTTAATTATGGTGATTTGATGGTACATGAAAGTTTTGTTCACCGGTATGTGAACTACTTGGCAAGTTTGATCTTCTATGGACTAGGATAAATGTTTCTACTCTTCAATCCTCTATTGTTTTGATTTAGATTGTGCGAATCTGGGATATGTCTTGTGAAGGTCTTTCCTATGCTCTGGAAAATAGGTTTGGAGTTTGGTAATTAGGAAGTCATGTTTCAATATTTTAGTATGAGTTTGCACAGTCTAGATAGACTGGTGAAAGAAATTCAGTGATTGAAGCCTATTGTTTTTGTTGCAAATGTATCTGGAAGGTTTTGAGATGTATTCTCATGCATAATGAACCATGTTGCAACATTTGTGTACCATCTTCTTGTTGGGAAGCATGTGCATCAATTTTTATCTATGTTTTCATTAGGTTTGGATGACATGGTGTTTACACTTCATTCAAAGAATAAAATTTAATTGAGGAAGCATGTAGAAGATTCAATAAAATAATTTTATTGGTCCACTCTTATTCCTTTCCACCATAGGAATTTTGAGTTGTTGACCTAATTTGTATTTATGAAAAAATGTTTTGTGGATGACCTTGGTAAATTTCTCTAAGTTTGAGAATAGTATAAAAGCAAGTTGAATTGTGAAGAGTTGATGAGAGAGTGATGCAAAGTGATGAAAGTGTGCCACAAATCATAAGAGCAGAAGTGTGTGTGAGTGAGTTGTGATAGAATTTTTAGTTTCTGAAGGCAAAGAACCTAAGGTTTCTATAATCTTGTGAATGTGCTTTTAATTGCGCTGGTGGATCTTTTGTTTTCTTTGTATCCGAGGGCGTTGAGCCTCCCTATTGACAGCAGTCCCTTTGTAGGAAAAATGAGCCTTTGTACTTGGATAGTGAGTCCCTTTGGGAAGTGAGGCCCTTGGCAAAGGAGCCTTGCATTTAGTTTTAAAATATTTATATTGTGAGTTAACCCCTCACCTTTCATGGTTTTTCCCTTATTGGGTTTTCCACGTAAAATTCCAGTGTTCATGGTGTTGATTTACTTTATGTTATTTGTGTTTCATGCTCATATTTATTAACAAAATAGTGTGGTTAAAGATTTGATAAGTGATAAAGGTTTAAGTTTGAATTTGTGTGACAGCTAATTCACCCCCCCTCTCAGTTGTCCTGCGCATGTTTAACAATTGGTATCAGAGCTTATGGTTCCTTTTTGTAGAGCTTAATTGCTTAAGGAAGATCTGATGGTGCACAAGTTGTCAATCCCTACGTTTGATGGAACTAACTATAATGATTGGAAGGGACATATGAGAGGATATATTATCTCTCTTGGTTTTAAGACCTAGAAGGCTATTGAGAATAAGTATACACTTTCGTCTGGTGGTGTTAATTCTGTAGATGAGATCTCTACTTATCAAGAAAATGAGAAGGCGAAGTATGCGATTTGCAGTGGTTTATCTAAAAATGAGTGAGTTAAGGTTAATTCTTTGGATACTGCATATGAAGTTTGCAAGAAGTTTGAAGACATGTATGAAGGAAATGAAAGGGTAAAATTGAAAAAGAGGCTGGTGACAAAGCGTAGATTTGTGAACTTGAAGATTGAAGATGGTGAAGAGTTTACAAGTTTTTTCTCGTGAGAGTTGAACCGCAGCAAATGAAGTTAGAAATCAAGGAGGAAAACTAGTAGATTAAGATATAGTCGAGAAGATCCTGATCACTTTACCGAATTGTTACAGCGACAAGATCTCTATTATTGAAGAAATGTATGATCCTAAGAAGTACACTCTAGAAGAGTTGTTCGACACCTTGCAAGAATTTGAGATAAGAAAGTTAAGAAAAGATGAAAATACAGAAGAGAAGACAAAAATGGAATTTAAGGCTTTGAAGATTGAAGAACCAGATAGTGAAGTATTAAGCCTTCCATCAAAACTTCACTAGGAAAGTGAAGTATTATGCCTTCCATCAAAACTGATTATGCTTTAGTTGTGGTAACATTGGTCATTATGCTTTGATATGTCCAAATAGGGCTACACATAAGAAGAAAAAGGATTATAAAGATAAGGATAGGAAGGATAAGAAGTATAAGAAGCTATACTATGTTAAGGAAGAGGCAAGTATTTCTGAAGAAGAATTTGATAATGAGGTTGATGATAGTGAATGCTTATTCTTAGCCTTGGAAAATAAATTTGTATCCACTAACTCTAGAAAATGTGTAAGTAAGAAGGCTTCGAAGGTTAAGAACAATATGAGGGAAGGTAGCTTGGTTACCACTTTTCATGCAAGACAGGATGAAGACTACTGGGTAATTAATAATGGATTTTCTAATCACATGACCCGAGATAAGAGTAAGTTCACTAAACTTGAAAAATATGATGGTGGTTTAGTCATGTTCAATGATGATTCGGGAGCTAAGATCTATGGTAAAGGTTCAATTAGTTTTTATGGAAGGCATAATACTAACGATGTATATTATGTGAAGGGTTTGAGACAATCTTTTGAGTGTTGGTCAGATGTGCAACAATGGATTTAAACTTGTGTTTCAGAACAATACCTATGAAATCAAAAAAGGATCTGGAAATAGAAATATGATTGCTGTTGGAAGAACTCATGGAAACATCTATTAGCTGAAGGGAGTTGATGGCCATTTCCTTGTATCTCAAATCAGTGAAAGTTGGTTATGGCACCAGAGAATGGGACATGTGAATTTTGATAATCTAGTCAAGATCAATGCTAAGGAGATTGTTCGAGCACTGCCTAGAATCACAAGACTTGCTAATGCTATCTGCAGAAGTCGTCAATTGGGAAAATAGACAAGATGTAGCTTTAAGGGAAAAGAAAATTCTACTACCAGAATGTTGGAATTAGTACATACTAATCTCTGTGGTCTAACTACGACTAGAAGCCTAAATGGTGACAGATATATCATGTTTCTTATTGATGATTACACTCGAATGACATGGGTTGCTTTTCTTAGAGAAAAGAATCAAGCCCTAGATAGGTTTAAGGTATTCAAAGCAAGAGTGGAGAATGAAGTAAATCTGAAAAATCAAATGTTTGAGATTTGATAGGGGCGGTGAATTCACTTCTAGTTAATTTAATGCATTTTGTGAGAAGCATGGCATAAAAAGATAGTTTTCTACTCCAAGAACCCATAGGAGAATGGAGTAGTTGAAAGGAAAAATAGGATAGTACAGGAAGTTGCTAGAACTATGATGAAAGAGTCTAATGTACCGAATGTATACTGGAGAGAAGTGATACATACTGTTATTTATGTTCTTAATAGAGTTTATATCAAGCACAACAACACAAAGACACCTTTTGAGTTATGGATTGGTAAGACTCCTACTGTGAAATATTTTAAGGTATTTGGAAGTAGATGCTATATTAAAAGAGATGATAAAAATCTTGGAAAGTTTGATGCTAGATGATGAAGGAATATTTCTTGGGTATTCTACTACTAGCAAAGGCATTATAGATGCTTTACCAAAAAGATTGAGAAAAATAATTGAAAGCTAATGTGAAAGTTGATGAAGACATATGAAACCTATTGGAGATAAGTGAAGTTGAACCTAATGATCCTATCTACTGACATATACCTAAGAAAATAAGGAGAAGGAAGAAGAAGAAGAAGAGAAAGAAGAAGAACAAGTGGAAGAAGAAGAAGAAGAAGAAGAAGAAGAGAATGAACCAGAACTTGCTGCTAGGACTCCTAAATATGTATAGAAGAATCATCCGAAAGATTAGATAATTGGAGACAAGAGTGAATGTGTGAAGACAAGAAGCAGAGTTGTAGCTGAGGTAAATTTGTTTGCTCTCTAAAATACAACCTAAACTGTAGAAAAGAAGCATGTGAAGATGAAAGTTGATGAGGAGCTATGAAAGAAGAACCTGAAAGCAGATAGAAAGTAAAGAATCACATGGGAAATTGTCCCTAGACTGGTGGAACAAAAATGTGATTACCAAAATGGGTGTTCCATAACAAACCGAATGAAAATGGAGAGTAAGGAATAAGGAAAGACCGGGTATGTGCTGATATTCACAAGTTGAAGGTATAGATCTTTGAAGAAACTTTTTCCCTATGGCCGTAATGAAGCCATCCTAATGTTTTGGTTGGCCTCTACCACAAGGAACAAGCATGCATATTAGATGGATGTTAAGTTAGGATTTTTTGAATGGTGAGTTGGAGGAAGAAGGGATACATGTGATAACTCTTGAAGGTTTCAGCTTGTCTAACAAACTAGATATGGTTTGTAAATTAGGAGAAATCATCAAAATGCAAGGTAATAAGATATTGATTGTAGTTGTTTATGTTGATGATATCATTTTTGGTGGAAATGATGGCATGTGTAAAAATTTTGCTGAAGAAATGCAAAAATAATTTGAGATGTCTATGATTGGTGAATTAAATTTCTTCACTGGTCTACAAGTGAATCAAATTGATAAAGGGATATTCATTTCACAATCTAAGTATGTAAAAGAGTTGTTGAAATTTTTTGGGATGGAAGATTCTAAACTGGTTTGTACTCCTATGGTAACTGGATGTAAGCTAAGAAAGGACGATGAATCTACTAAGATTGATCAGAGAAAATATAGATCCATGATTAGCAAATTGTTGTATCTCACTGCTACCAGACCAGATATTATGCATGCAGTGTGTTTAGTTTCTAGGTTTCAAGTAGAGCCTAGAGAAGCACATCTTATGGCTATAAAAAGGATATTTAGATATCTTAAAGGCACACCAGATTATGGACTATGGTACCCTAAGAGTAATGATTTCACCCTGAGTAATTATATAGATGTTGATTGGGATGGATGTGTAGATGACTGAAAGAGTACCAATGGTGGTGCTTTCTTTCTTGGTGGAAGACTAGTTTCATGGCTGAGTAAAAAATAAGACTCAGTTTCTTTATCCACTACAAAAGCAAAATATATTGTTGTAGCATCCTATTGTACACAAGTTTTTTGGATGAAGCAAACTCTAAAAGACATTGGTGTGACATGTGATGAGCCTATTCCTATTTTTTGTGACAATACAAGTGCAATAAACATTTCAAAGAACTCAGTTATGCATTCAAGAATGAAGCACATATCTATCAAATATTATTTTCTAAGAGAAAAAGTGCTAGAGAATGAAGTTAGATTGGAGTATGTGACTACAAAGGAACAAATTGCAAACATCTTTACTAAGGCTCTTTCGAAGGATACTTTTGAGCATCTTAGGGAGAGGTTGGGGTTAATTGGCCCTCCAAATTAAGTGCACATCAATGTGCACTAGTCTAGTGAATTCACAGATTCTTCATTTATTTGGACTAATTGTTGGGTCTACTCCTTAGAGGGAGTAGAAAAGGTTTTCATTATTGCAGCATGAGTGTAATCCTAAGGGGGAGTAATCATAGTTTTTCTTCTTCTCCATTGATGTCAAAGGGGGACCGTCAAGAGGCCCATCTAACTAAATTTTTGCATCTAGAGGAAGTCTGTGACTGAGCAATTGAAAATTTCAGCAAACATCAAGGCGTAGTCAAAAGATGGTTCAATCGTCGAGCTAAAGTAAAGGCCTTTAAGATTGTTGATTTAGTATTTTGTTGGGACAAGGACCATGAAAAGAAAGGGGGACATGACAAATTCAACAAGCTCTAGCTTGGCCACTTTTAGATCTTAGAAATCTTAGGAGATAATACCTTTCACCTCAAGACACTCACTAGAGTGGATGTCATGTTGCCTGTCAATGGGAAACACCTCAAGCATTATTTCCTTGCCTGATATTTTCAAGATAGTCTTTGTATATAGTTGTATATAGGTTAGCTTAGGTTCTTTTTCCTTGCTGCTTCGCCTTCACTTCACTTTTTTCTCACTTTCTCAGTTTCTTTTATTTTGCTAAGGGTGTTCCTTCATTCTTCATGTGGTACCAGTCATGCTTGGTACGTCAGACGAGTCACTTTGTTGTCCATTATTATTTGTTCTCCGAATAAATCTTCATTCATAACTACTGATTTATGCCCACTTCCATGAAGTGGTTTCCTTATTTTAACTTTGACTTGACCTAGGACAGAATCCTTGGTTGAATCTTCTCACACTTATCTCAGATCATGCACGAACACACACTTTAAATGTTTATGAAGAGTTGTACAATAGGTGTTATGAGGTCTCAGCGAGTGCAAAATCCAAAGTCTGCTCTAGTGACCACTGTGATTCCAAACCCACAGTAAGATTTGATGCTTACACAGTTGAGCAAAGGAAAGAGTACCAAAAGAAAATATTCAACAAAATAAAAATAAATAAATAAAGTATTAAAACGAGTGACTGTGTGGGTGTGCGAGCAACTCTATCGAGGCTATGGAGGCCTGACTGGCAATAGAGAAATGTTCATCGGGTCACAATGACAACTCCGTTAGGCCTATGGATGCTTGATTGGTAGCATAGCAATGCCTAGGTTACTTTTGGGGTTGGATGAGTTACATAGCTTTCCTTGACTGACTAACTACTATATGTCCTAGTCTCACATCCTCCCTAGCTGCCATCTTTCTTCCCTCCACTACCACCTTAATACCTCTCATGGACAACTGAGTCATTGATCTCGCCCGCACCATAGACTTTGTGGTCCTCCTCGAAGTTTGAGTTCTCAAATGAAAAATGTTAAGTATAAACTCTCCTTGTAGGCTGAACCTTGTGGAGGTCCATCTGTGGACCGCTCTACCATCATCACTGTTCTAAGTGTCCAAGGAGCCCCATCGGCCTGTGTTGCAGGCTCTGCCCTCATTGTTTCCCTCTCAACATGAAAATGACTAAGTGTGGTGCTTTACGAATCATTCCTTGCAAGCCACTATCACTTGGTTGTCATTTGCTAATGGTCATACCCGGGTAAAAGCACAAAGTTGTGTTACACTTTATAAAGGAAACAACCAACGCTGATCCAATTTTTAAACTTGAATCACTAAAAAGTGGCATATATGTTTTGAATTTTGAAACGATGTAAACTAGTAAAATATTTATTTTTTAGTATATTTTATGTTTGTATTTTTTTTTTAAATATAAAAAATTATTTTAAAACTAGTTTTTAATAAATTAAAACTATAATTTAGTTGCTGATAAAATGCTGAAAAATGAAGTTGCATGGGACGTCAAACTTTTTATAGTAAACTATTTTTTTTTCTTTCAAATTTTTTGTGTGTATTTATAACTTGAAATTTTAGTGCATGGATATATTTTTTTCCAATTTTGATAACTATATATTTTTAAATATATTAAAATGTGCGTGAATCAAAAAAATAGCTATTTTCATCGGACGTCAACTTTCATATTAAATATTTATCTAAAATGGAAACAAAATTATACCATATTAAAATAGATTCTTTTATCTAGTGCATCATATTTTTTTCAATTTTTTTTTAATAAGTTTTAGTATTTTTCCTTGGCATAGTAATCAACCTCATATTTTGTGTTGAAAACCTACTTTTAGTAAAATAAAAATAATTAAACTATTAAAATAAATATATTTTTGAAAACTACACTTA
Source organism: Sequoia sempervirens (assembly GCA_007258455.2). Lineage (NCBI taxonomy): Eukaryota > Viridiplantae > Streptophyta > Pinopsida > Cupressales > Cupressaceae > Sequoia > Sequoia sempervirens. The sequence continues at coordinate 148,382 of VDFB02205061.1, read as the reverse complement.
TGGATCTACAAAAGGGTATTTTTATATTTTTTAAAAAATGTTGTTTACATTAGCAAGAGTTATTGAAACTTCAAGTTTTTCAAATAATTTAATTTTTTTGGTAAATTGGACTCAAAGTGATGCTCCATACATTTTTAGCCAACAATTTTAGTTGAAAAATTTGTGGAAGCATATAACTTAGCTATAATGAATCTTACTAGATCATATGTTTGACCAAAATTGATTTTTAGTTAGAAATACTTAAATTCAGTTGTGCTGATAAGTTGGCTGAAAGTGTGACACAGCTTTGTGCTTTTACCCACCCTCCCTTCCACCCACTTTGTGGAGTTTGAGCTCTCTCCTGTTGTCTGAACTCATTCAAAGCAAAATTCCTAAGTCAAGGTGTTTGGCAGACCCGCCAATGCGACCACCTCTTGCAGATCGTCACCTCATCACTACCATTCCTTAACGGCCTTCACATGACAATTTTTTGCTAGATCCTACCTGCATGCCTCCAAATGACCAACACAAATGAAGTTAGTATGCATCATCCTAGCCTCATGTAGGTCTCACATTATGGAACTCCACATGCGGGTTTCCACCTCTTGATTGTTGTTTCTCAATGACAGAGTTGTAAACGTCCATGGGACCTCCTGCTTTTGCACTCCTTGAATCCGCACAAGCAAGGTAGCCAATCAGATGCCTCCAATGACTTCATAAATTATTTCCTCATGTTCCAAATGCCTTGTTGAAGATCTCAATCACCAAATCTCTAATGTGAAACTTTGAGTGTGGGTGGCGGGCCACTATGATCCCAGTGCCATCCTACTCCTGACTGTTTGTGATAGTGTCTAGCCCAGGGAAGCCCATACCCCTGGGCCCGCATTCCTATAATTAACCCAAACAAGCCTCAAACAATGGATATTGATGAATTTTATGATCTTTTAAAGATAAATTGTTGGATCTAACCCTCATTTTGCAACATTTAACTAACGATTCCCTATTGTCAATGTGCTTATGAAATCTTTGTATGCAATATTTATGGAATTTGTTGTAGGACCATCGAGGAAGTATGTTGAGAAAGAGAAAGGAAAGAAGCCTACAAAAGCACCAAGAGGGAAAGAGGAGAAAGATCAAATTAAGTACCAGTTCCATGGGTTGGATTGCACCTCCAAAATTACCTCCACCTAGGGATTCAGTGTCATACACCAACCTCGGACATGTGGATATAGATGAGTTTAGGTGAAGGATCATGATCAACCCCACAATTGAAAAACACTCAAAAAATCAGAAAGTGTGGCCTTGCCAAAGAAATTGGCTTTCCACCTGTACTTGTAACTCTAAAACTAGTAATGGTATGAAAAGAATGCTACCATAGCAGTAGAAATATTATTGATCATGATGACAAAGTGTTGGTAGATCTATCTTCCCAATCCATATGCCAAGCATTCCATATTCCTACGTTTGATTCCATCAAGGAAATAGAGAAGGGATATGTTGTAAACATGTGGAAAGCAGACCCTCTAGGGTGCAATAAGCTAATCAACCGGAATTGGTTGAAGGAGAGGAGGGGCAGTGTTGCCAAGGTACCCTAGGAGCTATTCCAAAGTGACTTCTATGAGGAGTGCCATGACTTGGTTACTCTATTGAGTAGGGAAATGGGTCACCCTACTGTTGCCTTCTTTCAAGAATGGATGTTCTATTTTATTGAAGAGATCATCCATGGAAAAATGAAGTTCCATGAGGCAAAGAAGATCAGTGACAACATGCACAACCAACATATGGTTGTGAAGAAAACATCCCAAGTTTACATGACCTCTTACTTGGTGTATCTATTAGTGGAGGCACTCCCATACAAGGGCCTCTTTGTTGCTAATAATCTGAATCTAGGGAGGGGAGAACTTAAAGTATATGACCACTACCCCCAGCTGGAATATAGGAATTTTAAGAGAGAATACCAAAGGGTAAATGATGCCTTCATTGGGCACATTATCAGACTCCTTGGGGGAGATTTTGAGAGAAGAGTCTTGCACAATGCCAGAGCATTCATCCAGAGGTTCTAGTACATATTCATCCAGTAACCGAAGTTCACATACATCAAAATAGAGGGGTTCTCTAAGAGGCCCTACAAGCTACCACTATACCCCAATGACAGAATGATTATATTAGAGGTCTCTAGACAACTATAGAACGCCCACAGCCTACTAAGCGACAAACATAGAGAAAGGATCCCATATCCCCTGATATTTGAGCAAGGAATGTATGTCATCCCCACTTCCCAATGCGTGAAGTACTTAGAAAATGAGATAGTAGAGTACAACTTGGACGTCCACACAACTCGACCACAAATTAGTGCAGGAGCACCTAACCACCTAGTTACATATCACCATGCGTGAATGCCACATAAAGCTAATGATAGGTGTTTAGGTTGATACAAGGATTTTTTTTGTTTACTTAGGCTCAATAAGGTCTAAAAGACCAATCTTAATGTAATTGGAACCATCTTGGGTCATTTGGATTGAAAATGTATAGTCTTGCACCTAAGAGTCCTTGTAGCCTCTTGAAGGAAAGTTCTTGAATTTTTAAATGGGAATGTTATGGAAGATTCTAAAGGTCATCTTTTGCATAAATAAGGGTTTCTAACTAGTTCTAGGTATTTAGAACACTAAATTTGCATGATAAAGCTTATAAAGAAAAACCTTTTGTTAAATACTAGTGTTTATAGGATTAATAAGGGTTTGATGGCTACAAGGTGGTTATGGGAATTGAAGGGAGTTGATTTACTTTTGAAATGTATTAAAACACATCATTCAAGCCCGAATGGGGTTCAATAAATAACTATTTTGAAGATTAGTGCTCTTTACAACACCTAAAATTGTGAAATATTAACAATTTTTTGAGTTTTCAGTTCTTTTTCTCTGTGTACAGCCTAGTATAGGTCTCCCATGTTTGTAAAATCATGAAATATTGTAGTTTCAAGAGTTAACTCAGTTCTCCATTTCTTTTGAGGCTCCTTTTGATTGTTTGATTAAGGAAAAAACTCATTCCTTCTTGAACAGTTTGTACAGACCAGGAGGGTTTGAGTTCTAATTTAATTTTGTAATGGGGCCTTTCCTCCTACTGTGGTGACTTTTGATTCAGAGAAAAGGCTCATAATATGTTGTTTTAAAGTTTCTTTAACCTTTTTTAGTAGTGTCAAGGCATTTATAGGGTTGAGAATGTTGTTTTAGGCTGGAAATGTGAGATTTGGGCTGAAATGGAGAAACCAAAGTGATTGTTTTGAGTTTTGCTATTTCTAAAAGCTTGGAATAGGTTGATTATGTGTGTTTAGACCCTAAAAAACTTTCTCAATTCTATGGTGAGTTTTGGAAAGCCCTAGGGTTGTGAGATGCTGAAAACCCTAGGTTTTTGTTAAGAAATTGAGGGTTTTGAGGAATTATGGCTTAGAGGATGAGTGCTTTTCTAAAACTTATGGAATTGGGAGTTTTGAGGCCTATTTGATGACTTTCCAAGAACTTGTAGTGTTTGTAGAAGATTAAAGAGTATTTTGTTTGTAAAATAGGGCTAATTTTGTAAGCTTTTATAGGGAAAACTGAAGGATCTCCAAGAAATTGCAAAGGAACCTTGTATGTTTGACTTGGGAATGGTGTTTGGGGTTTGATTAGATGCTAGAATGATGTTGGAGTGGTCCTTAAGAGGTTTTCTCTAAGAAATAAGTCTATTTGTTGAGTTTGGAGTCTAAAAGCCTTGATAGAGTTAAGGGTTCCATGGTGGCTGAATGTAATAGCAAAAGTTGTTGCTTCATTGAAATTGGATTTGTTTGAATCCTCTCCACCTTGATCTGCATCACAAATAGACCCCTATGGAAAATTAAAGAAGATGGTTGGGAGATAGTATGTGCATTAGCAACACATTGAAGACTTCTAGGCCAACTGCCAGGATGACAAGGAAGTACAAATGAGGCACTACATGCATATGATGACCCAATTTGTGTAGTCAATAAACTTGTTCCCAGTGCTTGATTAAATTATGGAGGAAGATGGCACCATTATTGATGAGAGATTCAATCTCATGGCCAACTTGTCACTCCCACTAATAGATTGGGATGAAGAGGAGGTCAATGACCTTGATAAAGTAATGTGGCTAGTTGAAAACATGACAAGGAAATGGGTAGATTCCCAAATTTCCTAGCTCAAAGTACAAGGTGTTGTATTAACTTATGTCAAGCTCAAAGATGAGCTCAAAATTGAAACTGATAGTGGAGCAACTACTGACCCAACGAAAGAGGGACCTAAATCCCCTCTAGCAAGAAGATCAAGGAAAAGGAAGGATGTGCCTGAACACCATCCCAAACACAAGGTATATACATGAAATGCCATAGAGGGAGAATCCTCAAAGAAGGAAAAGAAAATAGGAGGATTTGTCAGTGAAATGCCAACAATTGAAGAGGATCCACAACGCAAGGGATCAGAATAAGCTAAGCAACTGCAATCTCCACCTACCACCTCTAATCCCACCACTACCGCTGCCATTGCCACTCCTCCACCTCCCGCATCTCAGGCACTACTTGTTTCCTCTTTGTCGACTATGGACATCTCAGTCTACCTTGCTTTCACTTCACAAATGGCCCCAATTGTGGTATTGGATTCCTCCTCAACAAAGACATCCTGACTTTCGTCTACCTCATTGCCTCCTCCATTACCTACTCTCTTTGCCACAATTCTTGCAGTAGCCACTACTACTATGCCTCCTCTAACCCTACCATAAGCCTTCACAAATTATATACAAGGAATACCTGTTGAACTCTTTGGGGTGATAATGAATCCCACAGTTGAAGCTATGATGGCCTAGATTATTATTGGCTTTCCCATTTGTTTGCCACCTACATAGCCACCAAAGATGGAGGCCACCATGCATATATTTGAAGAGATGGAGAAACACCAAAGGTAGGTTTCCAAAGGAATAGTTGAGGATCCTAAAGATCCTTTTAAGGATGATTATTTTAAACACTTAGAGGGCGGGATGAGCATCAACTTGGACATGGTGGCGTCTAATGAAGAAAAGTCACACTCTTCAGAGGAGGATATTGAAGCTCTTAACGCCAAATTTATCATTAAGACCTTAGATCAGGAACTTGAAGAGGAGATGTCCAAATAGCTCAAGGATGTAGGAGAAGTGGCTAAATCTGAGAAGCAACCTTCTAAAGAGAAAGATGATATCGATGCCAACATGGAGATACTTGAGGAACCTCCACTAATTGGTAAAGATAAGGGCCTTATCTAAGAAGAGGAAGTACCCCCTCAAAGGGAATAAGAAGAGTAACAAGAATAAAAGGAAGAAGATGCACCAAAGAAGAGCCCCGAGCTGTAACATCATGCAGATCTTGAACAACAATAAGAAAAAGTACTTAAGAAAGAGGAGATCACTGAAGAGAATGTAGCCTCTATCAATTCAGACAAGGAAAATACTATACACATTGAGGAGTTTGATGAAGAAGAGAGAATAGAACAAGAGGCATCAGGCCACAAGGAGAAACAACTCCAACATGCACAAAGAGAGGAAGGTGATCATGAATCACCAAACAGGGAAACTCAGGTGCCCAACTAGCTAGGGAGGTAGCTACAAAAGAAGGCCCCTATAGTCATTGATCTAAAGGCCAAACTTGAGGAAATACTGGAAAGAGACCAGACAAATCCAAGGAAGGAAAAGAAGCCTAGAGTTTTCTCCCAAATTACCGTTGATTCCTCTGGATCAAGAACGATACAAATTTCCACCCCTATGATAGACAAAGGTGAAGGACCTAGTTATAGCATCTCTACCATCAATTTGGGCCTGACAACTAGGGAACAAAAATTTGATGAGTTCTAAGGGTTGATGGCTATGATCATGCAACAAATGAACAAGGATCAATCCTCTAAGGAGGAACTAAAGGCACAAGTGGTAGATCTCACTGCCTATATCCAACAATGGACATCTCTAGAAGAAGAAGCCCCAACAACATTATCCACGCCCTTGCTTCTTTCTTTGGAAGAGCTCACCAAAATGGAGAAGATGAATTGTACCAAGGCCACCACAGATTGGTTCCAACGAGTGATATATAATGGTGACATGGGCATATGCCACGTTGGCCGAATGACCAACACATTCCAAGACTTGCAAAATCAATTGGAGGGCACAAACAAGATATGTCACCAGTTCAATGAGCTGTATGGGATCACCTATCCTAAGCTCAAGGCCATTCTCAAGATGCCTCAAAAGACATGGGAAAAGGAACTAGTGCTCATTAAAGATGACCACTGGCTGGTAGAGACTTGGGAATTGAACTTGGATGATAGGAGAGACATCCTAGAAAGATTATTGCATGAGGTTGAACTCGAGCATAGAAAGGACAATGAGGACTATCTTAAGTTGATGACTGATTATGACATGCTTTTCCTAGAGATAGACTTGGGGAAAATCAAGCCATTCTTCTGCAAGAAGATGGAGCAAGGGGAATTAGACACACTAACATTGGATTTCATGAAATTTTCCTGAGGGAATTCACATAGTCCAAGCAATTCATCAAGGCCACACCTAGATGCACCAAGCATTGGGAGAAAATCACTGGCATATTTAAGAGGATGACCTTCCAAGTCCTTCAATTTGACATCATGGAATGGGACAAGCTTTAGGCACTAATCGGGAAATTTTTAGAATATTCCATCCTTCAGAAGAATGAAGGAAAACCAGTGATTGATGATGATTTTTTGGGGTAGGTGAAACCCTAATGTAAAATGAATCTTGACCACACAATGAGAGTAAAACCTGGTCATTCATTCTAATTTTGGAAAACTATAAATAAGGGTCTCCTCTCATTTTCAAAGAGAGAGTTGAGTTGTTGTGTAAAGACATGCTACAAAAATTTCAATAGAATTACACTATTTTGGTGAATTTTTGTGTTTCACACATGTTGCATGATTCATCTTCTCAAAATCAGTAGATTTAGTTATTTTTCTAAGTATTTCAAGTTACTTTAGTAGTTTAGTTCATGTTGTACATTGATATTGAAGAATGTTATTGTGTTGATGCCTTCTGTGTTCATGCTTTTTGTTTTTTGTTAATGATGAATAGCAGTGTAAAGCTAGTCTGAACATTAACTTACTACTACACTTAAAATTCATCTTTTATTTATGATTTATGGTAAATGAATAGCTGAAAAATCTATAGACGTTGGAAGATAGCACTAGTTCCATAAAACTGTATGTTGTTTGGTTAAGTGGAACTTAGTTTTAGGAAGTTCATCCATTAGTTGTAGGTCTAGGAACCCTTCTATCCCTTTTCCCTTTTGACCTTTCTTTGAAATAGTAGCTAAGGAAAAGTTCCAGTATCATTGTAAAGCCAAATTTGATGTTGAACATGGAGTTTTAGACTACTGTTTTGAACTTGCAGCAATTACACCTCACTTTTATAATTTCAAAAACTCCATTTGAAGATCCAATTCCCTTCCAACTTAGCAAATTGTCAATGCCCCTTGTGATTACTATAAAATCACATCAATCCATTGAGTTGCTTTTACAAGTCATGACCTGACACCTGAGAGACCTTGGGGTAATTTTCTGCAACTTGTTTGTAGGAAGTTTCCTTTCAATAGAGGTAGCATACTTGTGTGTTTCCTGTGTTGAGAAGGTTCAAAAACACCCATCAACAACTTTTTAAATTTGTATCATCATTCTTCTATTTGTCCTATCATTTCTTTTTCAATATTAGGGACAATGCAAAGTGTTGGGGGTAGTTAGGCATTCTTCCATGTTGACCCATTTTTTAATTTTACTTTGTCTTCATGTGCTCTTCTTCTTGTTATGAGAACTTTGGGGATTGATTAACATTTGTACATATACCATATTGCATCTATCTATTTTTATTTATCAACAAATCTAACCCTAAATTCTCAAATCCCCATGTCTCTTGATTTCTTTGTCTCTTCCTATCTACTTCTTAATGTTGTGGTTCTTATGTGTTGTCCCTCACATGTGTGACAACATACCACAAGTACATATCATCATGTATTGTGTTCCACATCATATCTACCTCTCCTTTCACTCCTTAGGATGTCATGTGCTCCTCTACATAGCACACACCATCCTAAGAGGGGGCTACCATGTTCTAATTTTCATTAAGGAAAATTCTTTCGAAAAGGATTCCTTGGTGTAAAATTTCTTTAAAATGAATTCCTTGATTAAAGAATCCCTTTTTAAAATCCCTCATTTTTCAAAATTTTGTATTCTCCCAAGATTCTTGGATAAAATTTTATTTTGAAAAGGATCATGTATGCGAAAGAGTCTGAAAGTTTCCCTTTGAAAAAGAAGCACTTTTTCTAAACTGAAAGAGTCTTAAAACTTTCCTTTGAAACAAGAGCATTCTTTCCAATGGATTCCTTGATGAAAAATAATTCAAAAGTGTTCCTTAATGATAGAATAACTTGTAGAAAATGTGGTGTCTTTCAATTGGAGTGTTCCTTTGAATTGGCCCCTTGATGTCTTGAAGGGTTCCCTATCGAAGGAACCCCCTTTGAAAGATTTCTTCTCAAAATAATTCTTTGGTATTTTACAATGTGTGTCTTTTATCTAGTATTTGATGCCATGTGTCTTTATTTCAAACATCTTGTTTCTTGGCATCTAGCTTGGGGGAAACCTAACTAGACTCATATTTTCTATGACGGTCATGTAACATAGTTTGCAGTAGCTGTAGGCTTATCTATCTGATCAGTGTGTGTCTTGTGTCTATCTAATCAAGCTATGTCTTATCATGTTGGCTTGTGTCTTCTTGTGTCTTATTAATGTGTGTCTTATGATTGGATTTTTCACCTAACATGTTTGTGGTGAGATCACAACTAGCTTTGTAGGATCAGAGACTTGTGTCATCTTCTAATCTTGCTAGAGCTCCCTCTTTCGCATCCAGGTATTTCAGATCAGAGATCTTCTTCCTCGGTGATATTAGTATATTGTCTTCAACCTATTTCTACTTTATCTCACTCATGCACTGACATGTATGCTCACTAAAGTGGAGGAAAAATGTAATGGTGTAAATTTATACCTAGGAAAATTTCCCATTAATTTACCCTTACCTTAGCTTTACAAATCTGATGATGAAAAAAATTGCCACCTTCATCCTAATTTTTCCATGTGTTCCTATCATTTTATGTCAGTGGAGAAATTTTTTTGGGGACTTGTGAACATCGCATGTACATTCGTGCACTATGTTATCGTCCTAATAGATTCTTGCCTTTGGAATCTGCAAATACATTATGCTTCATGATTGCTTGCAGAAGTAACATCTCCTATCAAATATTGATTGATGAAAAATGTCTATTTTCCTCCATTTATCCATTCAAACTTCATTCTATCACTCTCTCTATTCACTTCTACAGTCTGAATCTCAATCTCTCATTTTGACACTTCTTGATCATTTTAAAGCTCCTTCTTGCTTTATTATCAATCTACCTTGTTACTAGCTTTTTACTTTGTCTTTACAATGTCTTCTTGCTTCAATAACATCATTGTCATGGGTTTATGAAGCTCTACCTCCTTGGTATGGTGGTACATCATCTTTATCCTTCCTCTATCAACCTTGAGTGCTTATAGAAAGGAAGGTAACATTATGCATTTTCATTTAGTTGTGTCTATCATCTTGTAGTGTAGCATCCATTTTGTCATTGCTCTCCACTTTATTATGTTATTTTCATTATCTCCTTTATCATTTTTCTCCATATCATTGTATACTAGCCGTCTGTGGAGATGGGAGCACCAAAATGGAGATATAACTGAGGCATACCTCAAAACACAACCCAAAACTTTTCCATTTTGTGTGTGTGTAGGTTTAGGTTCCTCCACTTGGAGCCATAGTTTGAGAATTATACCATCCATAAGTTGTTTCTCTCTCCCTTTCTTCGTCATTTCATCATTAGAATATATTTATAGTATTCTTCTTGGTGTACTGATTTTTTTGCATTTTCTTATTAAATTGCTAAATTGAAAAACCCAATATTCAGTTCGTAAGTTTACCTTTTGCATTTTTTTTCATCTAACCCTTTGTCCGTACAGGATGCCAATGTGTCCTTGAGACTTCAACATGATGCACTGAAGTTTGGTGCCCTCAGATAGAGAGATGTCTAGTTCACAGTCTGAGACCCTTGTAGTCTTCTCACCTAGTTTTTGAAAATACCTATCATTAGTTCATATAAAATTATTGATTTTCGAAAAATTTGACCCTGATTGATTTTTCTATTGGATGATGTCAACACTTGCATGCCTAACTGAGAATTTTTTTTCAAAGGCCATATCTTTTCACCAAAACATTTATTTTTTGTGTTCCAATAGGTATTGAAAAGGTATTGTAGTGCTCTACTCATTCATTCATGTAGATATTCCATATTTTGTACCAAACATATGCATTTTTTTACTTTGGTTTATAATTTGGCATAATTGTAAAATTTGGTGATCTTTGTATAAGAGGGACACATTTGGTGTGCTAGACTATATTCTAGCAGTAATCATTTCATTGTAAACACAATAATTATAAAGTGCCAACCTTTTGAAGGAAATTATGGAGCAAGATGTGAACATCCATGTTTACATGCCGACATTGGTTTTTGCATGTGATTTTTTTGGTTCTTCTTAGTGCAAATCAAGCACTACATAATAAAGTTCCAAAATCAAGGGAAATTTTGGAGGATATCTTAATTTTTTATCTACTTAAGAGAACATCTCTACAAAGTATAATCTTCTTGTATTTAAACAATCAATTTCTATACCCAAAGACCGGGTACCTATATATTCAACCCAATCTAGTTGAGATATCCAAACTATATACCAATTTATAATTTTGAGCATTTGAGAGTATCCTAGTGATACCCATGCATTGGTTTCTTTGACTCTACTCTTACTCCTATTGTAGTGTGAGATTTATCAACAACTCTTCATCAATAGTTGTAGCTTATGGTTTCTAAGTTTGAAATAATTGATTATGAATTTTGTTCCCAATTGTTTTTCTCCTTTCTCTTTTGTTTGTAATTAGGTACTTGATTATGCCTTATTGTCAAGACCCATTTTTGTAGCTTTTGTAGGTTTTTCTCCTAAGTTACACTTAAGGGGGGGTGATAGAGTAAAATATTTATTTTTTTGCACTCATGCTTAAGCCTACTTAGTATGTTTTTATGTAGTTGCATTTATTTATTTAATTCATTATTTTAATAGCTATTTAATTTATTTTCTCTAGATTTGGATAAGCTTTCTTAGATAAGTTTTCCTTCTTAGATAAAATTTTCTACTTTATTGGATAAGATTTCTTAGATAATCTTTTCTACTTCATTTGATAAGCTTTCTTAGATAATCTTTCCTTCTTAGATAAAATTTATTGATTTATTGAATCGGCTAACTCTAGTTAAACTCTATACTTTATGTGAGATCTTAGTTTGCCTCATACATTTCCTTGCTATATATAAATAAATGGCTCTTTGTATATATTTCATGTACTTTCATTTTCTATATAGAATATAGTTTATTCTAGCATATCGTTTTTCTTTCATGCTTGAAATAATGGAAAATGGATTTGCTTCTTATGGTTTAGAACATAGAGCAAACATATCTCCCAATCATTTCATTGAAGGGAAACCCTAGAGATCTCAATCTCAAGTATACAATGGAGAAATATTTCTTGCAATGGGGTTGTCCTATGGTCTTATTAGAAACCAAATAGGGGTTCACCACCAAGCTAGGGCTTGGAAAGACAAATGAAATGAAATTCCAAATGCTTAAACCTAATATAATGCAATCTTTCACTAAATGACCTAGAAAAGCATGTGAAAAGAAATAGAGAGTTGTAAGATGGAATGTGTGCACTTGGAAACATGAAGAAGACTGAATGATGCTCTGAAATGGTGAAAACACTAAAATTTTGGCACACTAGGACTCATACACTAGTCTAGGTATATCAATCCTAGATCAGGGTTTTTGGTCTAGAACAAGTTTCTAATAGTGTAGATTATTGATCTACAAAAATCTGGAAAATTTCCTATAATGGGACTCATACGCCACTTCTAGCATATTAGTCTTGTTTCACTTTTTTAGGAATTCAAATTTCAGATCTGTGCTCCAATCTCCACTCTTCCCTTCCAAACTGATTTTCAAATCCGAACCTGTAAAAATACCTACAAAATAGAATATAGAGTTGATTTGATTATGGGGGGTTTTCCTCAATCAAACCCCTAGTTTGGTAATTAAACCTTGATAGAAACAATGAATCATGAATGTAAATAGGAATGTAAACCCTAACCTTAAGTGTGTATAAGATTAGGAAATCTAAAATGCAATGCAACCCTATTCTAATGTGCTAGAATGAGATGCATGAATGAAACATGAAGTTGAATGACTCACTTTGAGAGATCTCTAATCACCCAAATGAGCCCTAATAATGCATGTACCTTCCTTAGGCTAAATGTAGAGTGGTAATGGAGGATGGAATAACTTAGAAAACAAGTCATTAGGCTTGGCTTGATGGCTAGTTGCATCTCCCCAACCTAGAATCCATCATGATTCACCATAGACAGTGATAATAAACCCTTGACAATGCTAGATCTTGAATGAAAGTGAGCTTGAAGACCTACAAACACACAAGTTTTTATGCTACTCCAAGACTTCAACATTACTTGCTTTTGAAACTTGAATGCTCTTGTGAAAGAATGCTTGAAGACTCTTGAATGCTTGGATCTTGAAATTTCTCTAAAAATGCTTGCTTAGATGAAATAATGACTTAGAAGATTTCTTATATAGGCATTTACACCTAATTTACCATTATTCAGATCTCAAAAGTTGACATCAACCAAAAATTTGAATTAAAAAGATGAATTTCTTGCTCAAACCCTAAAAAGGCCCCAAATTGGACTCATACACCACCTTTGGCATATGGGTCCCACCCTAGATTTTTGGGGTGGGTTGTTAGAATTTTTGATGTTTTTGATGTTTTTTTTAGGTTTTTAGTTGAAATAAGCCTCAAGATACAAAATAAAGGGTTTTAGGGGCCTGTTAATGATGAATTAAAGGGTAATTAATGCAAGGGTATTAAAATAGGTCCAGATTAAATGATAAATTGCACTATCTCCAAGAAGGGAGTACAATTTCCATCATTACATCTAGCCCCAACTTTAGCAACCATATGACTCTACATGCATATGCAAGCTACAAGAATCCAAACAATGAACTTAATTTCAAAAAAGGATACTCATAATGTGGTAGGATGAAGCCCCCACTGTAGTTATCTGCGAAACCACAATGTTAGGAACCACATCCTACAACATAAATTCGTTATTCATCCAAAAATCCTCTTATCTAACCTCTCATAGAAATTCAATTCGAGGGTAGATGTATGCAACCCCTTGATTCCACTTGCTTTACGTAGGTGGAATTAAGGTAGCAGTCTAACCGCATTGAATAAGGAAAGTCCTATCATAGGGTATTTCCAAGTACTATACCATATAATGATAGACATTCGATTAGAATGGGAGCGGAATCACAATTCCAACACAAAAAAAAAGTGTTGAAAACAAAGCTCTCTAGCTCTATGTATGTTAGTTTGAATGAAAGGCACTTTAAACCCTAATATAGTAAAACCCTAATTTTAACATATATAAGAGTAAAAAGTGAAGTAATTTCTAATAATTTTTTCTTTTTCCTTCTTGTAGATTGACTTTGGTGGAGAGTGACTGAAGATGCCAAGCTAATGAAAGTACAAGCCCCCAAGACTAGATGTCCTACAAGAGGTAGCCTGTGACGAGCTACAGTATCAGGTGAATTGATTTTTCTTCCTTAGCTTTGTCCTTATTCATTTATTTTATGTTTTTATGCATTTATAGATAGATTTAGGACCCTGGAAGAAAATTTCACAAAGTGTCCCTTTTTCACAAAGTATCCCCTTTTTCACAAAGTTTCCATTTTTTTCGCAAAGTGTCCCTTTTTGTCGCAAAGTGTTCATTTTTGTCATAAAGTATCTTGTTTCTTCGTGAAGTCTCCCAAGGGGGAACTAAAGTGTCTAGGACCCTTAGAAAAGTACACTAGAACAACTTTAGTACACTTTTTTTATTGTTGATGTATAAATTTAAGATTTTAAATGCTTATAGGACATATTTTTTCTTTTTTGTTAGATTCCACCCTGGTCGCGACAACATCTTCGCGGTAGACAGTTCTATTGCCTACGAGACCGAGCCCTAACATTATCACAGGAGGAAACACATGTATTGCAGATGACTGGATTGTATTGGTCGTACCTCATGCCCCTCATGAGGTACCATGATGCTATGTTGATGGCATTCGTAGAGAGGTGGGATGTAGATACATGCATGTTTCATCTCCCAACAAGTGAGATGATGATCACCTTAGAGGACATCCAGTGCATTCTTCAAGTTTTGATTCAGGGTGAGAGAGTATATTTTCTAGGGGATCAATCATTTCATGAGATGAAATACGATATAGAGTACTACTTGGAGGTCCAATTATGAATGATATTGTGGGGCCGTAGATTGAGCTATTATGGCTATTTTATTGATGAGCACCACTTATGGCAAGGATTATGATGTTCATTGTGGCACTAGTACTCATCTCTGATGGTTGGGAAGCACATCTAGATGAAGGACTAGTTCACATGATTTGAAGAATGGAAGAGGAGAGGACTGCATACACTTGGGGATGCAACATCCTTGCACACTTGTACTATGATCTAGGGTGGTTTGCATACCATGAGGTTGACAATATGGTGCACTATACACTAGTCCAGGTGTGGTGCCTAGAGCATATCACATGCACTAGGCCAACAGGGTTTTCATGTACATCAGCCCTAGGGTATCCTCGCGCATTCAGTTACCCTCTGAGGTAGTTATGGAAGTACAAAGATTTGCATTTTTGGAGGGTCAAATTTGACTGACTAGATGATGAGGAGATCTTATGGAGATCATGCCATCTTATACTACAGTGGCTAGATGAGACCTATCAATTGAGGAGACTACATATCGATAGATTTCTGATAGGTAGACATGATTATGTAGTATGAACCTTCTACTACGATTGTGTCATGTGAAATTTTGGATAGGTACAAGTACCACCCATGGCACGACCCTTCTTTAGGCAACCAGTACAGAGTGCTCAAAGGCTTGGTTAAACTAGATGATTCACCATTGATGATGTCATCTACAATAACACTGATTATGAGGATCATGATATGCCCCTAGTCTTTGATGATAATGACATCAATACCACAGATGTGTACAAGGAGTGGTGGGAACCAGAATAGCTAACTCTTGCATTCCCAATGGATGAGCCAATAGGAAATATAGGGTCACTTAGAATAGAGAGACAAGGAGGATAGAGCTAAGGAGACAGGGATTAGGGTTGTAGGCTTATTCATAGATGTGATAGATGAGGACTATGACAAGGCTGCAAACCCTAATTATGATGGCCAAGAGGAGGATGAGAAGCAGCAATAGTTGATGAGTGAAGGGGATGATACAACAGATGAGGATCCAGTTGTCCACGAGTGGAGAGAGCCATCTCTTGCTCATTTGAATAGATTACAATCAACAACTATAGCACACACCAGCACCTATAATCATGGAGAGGATAACACATCCTTCATGCCTCCTACATAGGATGATTTTGTCTTTACACATCCAGTCGGAGAGCTAGGTGATGATATTTTATTTATTGTTATGCTTTATGCATATGTTCATGCTTTATGTTTTAATTTTATGTCTATATATATGTATCATGATGTGTACTAATTATATTTATAATTTCTATTTTGTAGCCCTCTGTGAGAGACCTACATGATCTCTATCACCATGTTGCTGTAGAGATAGTGCCTCTGTCAGTCTACAAGGATGCTATTGATAAAGATTATGTTCCTCCACCCATTATGGAGTGGGATCCAGAGCTATTCAATCCATACATCATACTACAAGTAGCATATGAGAGTTTTAGGAGGTGTTCCCAAAGAGCTAAGGCTATCTATGAGGAGGTCCAGTTATCTCAAGCCCCAACAAAGGTCAAGAGACTCCATTCAGAGGTAGCTAGACTACAGGTAGAGAGATTGTCTAGCGGAGGATCGCAGGGAGACCATTAGACAAGCAGATGGTCTACAGTTATCCCTGGATGCACTTGTCAGCTCACAATCATTTTCACATACCACCATCTCTCCATGGACTACCTCTAGATAGATGCAATCACCAAATCCCAAGGGATCTAGTAGTCACATACCACATTAGTATTGTATATATTGATAACATGTACTCAAAATTTTGATATATATAATCATTTGATGTTTGGTTATTCATGTTTATGTGTTTAATGTTAAATGGAAATGTGATTGATCAAATAATCTTTGTAAGACTATTTATTAAATGTCTCCATGATTTAACATGTTTTATGTGATCTAAAAACTTATTCTAGTTTCTCTTAGATGCAACATTATGATTAAGTATGTTATGCTAAATTAAATGCACCTATGATCTAATTATAGAAAATTAAATGCATATAAGGATCTAATCTAACATAACACATAAGATGAACTTGAATAGCTTGAAACCTAAAGTAATCATTTAAAAGTTAATTTAAATAGTCACTCTAGTATTCAATACACACAAATATTGTTTGTCAAGAATGAAGCAATGCGAGAGAATATAGAATGTAATCTACTAACTCTAACACCATTTATTTGTCATCCACACTATTCAAGAATATTAGACATAATACCAACGTAGATGTGTGGAATTTATAGGTTATTTAAGAGGTGTGACATCTATTTTTGTTAATGTATATGCTCTAGATCCATAATTTGCATCGATTATATAAGGGCCTAACCAATTAGGCTGAACTTTCCTTTTTCCATCGAATCAACATTGAGATTTTATTGATTCTAGCATAACACCAAATCACCTTTATGAAACAAATGAGGTATGATATTATCATTGTAACTACGCTACATTCTTTTAGAATAAGCTTGAAGGTGCTCAAGAGAATTTGTGTGTTGTTTGTCGAGCATTTCAAGCTAATGCAACCTTTGTTCCTTATAAGTATTGTCATCAATAATTCCTTGAAGAGCAATTCTTAATGAGGGAATCTCTAACTCCAAAGGCATTATCACCTCAGTTTTGTAGATGAGTTTATAAGGGGTAATTCTGGTTGATGCTCTAATGTTCGTATGATAGGCCCATAATGCATATGTTAATGTGTATGCCAATCCTTATTATGTTTTCTTTATATTTTCCTCAATATTTGCTCAAGGGTTCTATTAGTTGATTCAGCTTGACCATTAGATTGTGGGTAGTAAGGTGTCAAAAAGAAATGTTATATGTTAAACATTTCTAATAATTTCTTCATGTCCTTATTCTTAAATGGTTTCCCATTGTCTAAAGCTATAGTGGAAGGAAATCCAAAGTGAGCAATAATGTGTTCCAATATGAAATGACATATTACATTAGCGGTTGTCGAACGAAGGGGAATTGTGTCCACCCATTTCATAAAATAATTTGTTGCAATAATTATAAATATATGTCTGACATAGGAAGGAGGTGATATTTTTCCAATGATGTGCAGGCCCCACATCAAGAAAGGCCAAATAGGAACTTAAGCGTGAAGCTCAGAAGCAAGAATGTGAATCAGTCTACTATGTTCTTGACATTTATGACATTTCTTAACATAAGCAAAGTAATCTTGTTCCATATTCCTCCAATAGTATCCTATATGAACTAAATTTTGAACTAACAATCTATCTCCAAAATGTCCTCCACAAGCACCTGAATGAGCTTCCTCAAGTGTTATGGGGATTTTAGAATGTTTAAGGCATCTAAGTAGGAGACTATCAAAGGACCTATGATACAACACATTGGCGAAGATTATATGTTTAGACACAAGCTTCCAAAGGTGGGCTCTAGTATTCTTAGTTGTTGCCTCAGGAAAGGTACCATTTTTTAAATAATTAAATATTGATGTGTACCATTCACTAGAGCTTCCCATGGTGATTGCTAATATTTCATCTATTTGATAATCAATCAATGGTTTCATAATTGTATGGACAAAAAATGTGAAATATTTTGAAGGATCTTGAGGAGATATCAAAGAATCTGCACTTGCCATTGCATCTGCATGTCAATTATCCTTTAATGGGATGTTTTCAATGGTAAATGAATCAAACTTCTCTAACAAATTCATTGTGAGATCCTTATATTTTGATAGTTTTTCATGCTTTGCATGATATGTTTTTTTTATTTGTTTAATGATTAATTGCAAATCACCTAATATTTTAATGTCTCGAGCTCCAAGAGTTAAAGCAGCACGTAATCAACCAATTAATACTTCATACTTTGCGGTATTGTTCGTGCATAGGAAATTTAACCAATATGATTTAAGGGAATAGGTTTTCCTCCAAGAGGAGCTATTATAACTCCCGTGTTAGAGCCTGTTCTGCACTTAGATCTATCAAAATATAATTCCCACGCATTTTCATGTTCCTAAATAATCAACACACTGTTATTGGGAAATGATTCTTCATTATGTAATGCTAGGGGGAAGGAGCGTCAGCTAACTGGCCGATCAAGGATTGTCCTTTAATTTATTTTTGTGAAATGACCTTAAGGTCAAACTCATTCAACAACATAACCCATTTAGCTAAGCATCCTAATAAATCTGTTTTAGCAAAATAATATGTCACAACTTACTAGTAATGAATACAAGATCCAAACATTGTTTCTCTATCGTTGTATATCGTTTCTCATAATCAATCAAATTTTGTCTAATGTAATAAACATGATGCTCTTTACTATTTTCATCTTGTTGAGCCAACAATGCTACGAGAGCATGGGTTGATGCTACTATATACAGGTTGAATGGTTTATTATGCATAGTAGGTTTTAAAATAGGTGGAGTAGGAAGGTACTCTTTCAAACTCTCAAAATCCTTTTTACGTATGTGCAAGATCATGATGGGCCAAAAAGTGGCAATATGATGGGTATATGGCCGACGACTATTTTTTTATCCAAAATTGATGAAATGAAAAGGGTTTTTAAAGGATATTCTCAACTTTCCACCAATATAAATTATGCTTTACTTTGAATTTAATAAGTAATTATTATTTATTTTCTATTTGAATTATGACTAAAGTCCTGATTGATAGGCTGATTGAAAAACATCTATAGCTTTCAAAGCGGTATCACATTTTTGGAATCCAAAACATGCCACATTCTATGCTTCACATACTATAGGATTAAAAAAAGAAAATTGAATTTCATGAAGTTTTGACCAAGTTAAGGTGGTTAGATGTATGAGTTTTTATATTTTTAAAAGTTGTAATAAAAATTCATAATTAATTATTTACTTGGAAAAAATTACAAAAAATATGCATCACATCGGGCATGAGTCCTCTACTTATATCTAAAATATTATTAAAAAATATT
Organism: Sequoia sempervirens; assembly: GCA_007258455.2. Classification (NCBI taxonomy): domain Eukaryota; kingdom Viridiplantae; phylum Streptophyta; class Pinopsida; order Cupressales; family Cupressaceae; genus Sequoia; species Sequoia sempervirens. The sequence goes on along the minus strand of VDFB02205061.1, from coordinate 128,932 downwards.
ATCATTTTATTGTGGTTAGGGTGGTTAGACAGACACCTACTTCTTATTTTTTCCCTAAAATTTAAGTACAACTGTATTGAAATTTCAAAATTTCACCAAATAGATTTTTTTTTTTAAACAAACCTAGTAGTTTAGAAACTACATTCAATTTGCTAAAGATTCTATTCTTACATATTTTTGAAATAATATAGATAACTTACTGAAATTTTTATGTCAAGTTGCCTAACTCTGATTTTTCTAATTTTTTTGCCACTTAAGGGCCTATTTTTTCCATGATGATCCTACACATACCCATTTACAATCCTCATTCCAATTAAACTGAACGTATTTCTTAAGGAGATGTGTGAATGGTAATGTTTGATCTGCTAAGGATGCTACGAAAATTTGAATAGCCTAAATTCTTCCTTGTAAAGTGCGTAATTGAGAAATGTTTTTGGGAGGTGGCATGTCAACTATAGCATCAATTTTCTTTGTGTCAATCTCAATGCCTCTGTGAGATATGATAAAACCTAGAAGTTTTCCACTATTTACACCAAAGACACTTTTTTAGATTTAATCTCATGTTGTATTTTTGAATTTGCTCAAAGATCCTTCGAAGGACATTCACATTGTCTTGACAAGTCAAAGTTTTGGCTAGAATATCATCAACATAGTATTCCAAAATCTTATCTATGTAATCATGAAATATCAATGTTATAGCTCATTGATATGTTGCACCCATATTCTTCAATCCAAAAGGCATCATGAACCAACAAAATTTTCCCAAAATTATTGTAAATATTTTCTTATATTTATCTTGAGGGTTAATAAAAATTTGATTATATCCAGAAATTCCATCCATGAATGACAACAAAGCATGTCTTGCAGTTGAGTCTACTATCATGTCGATATTAGGAAGGGGAAAGTCATCTTTTAAAGACACTTTATTTAAATCTCAAAAGTTTGTACACATCCTAATATGATTGTCTAGTTTTACAACTATGACAATGTTTGAGATCCAAGGAGAATAATTTATAGGATGTATAAAACTATCTTTGAGGAGCTTCTCAATCTTGGCCTTAACCAACAAGGCTATCTTAGGGTTCATCTTTTGAATATTTTCTCTAACAGGTTTAACATTTTCAGTGAGGACTTTGTTGTTTATTACAATCTTAGGGTCAAATCCTGGCATATCTGAATAATTCCAAGAAAAAGTTTGAGAAAGTCATGAAGTAAAGTTGCATGGTCCTCTTATTCTTCATCATCAAGAAACTTTCCTATCTTAATCACTTTTTCTTCATTGTTGACATCCATCTGTATGTCCATGGTATCTCCTAAAGGAAGTGCATTTTGTTTCAGAAATCCACGATTGTATTCTTCTTTGTTCATGTCAATCTCATTACATTTCCTCTTCTCTGGATTTTTTCTTAATACTAATCATAGCACATGTAACCCGTTTCTATTTAGGAGGAGTAAATGGTTTTTCATAAAATCCTAGCATTTCTTTCTAGGTTTCATCATCTTCAAAAAAATCCAATGATGCTTCACAATTTGTATCAATCAATTCTGGATGCTTCAAGGTGAGATTTATTTTAGGATTACACATGATGGTGTTGATGTTTAGCGAGGGTCTTTTCATTTCTTGCGTGATCTTAGAAGGGATTATCCGCAACCAATTTTTTTTTCTTGTGTATGAGGTTCTATAGGAACACGAATACCTTGTTCTCTCTTTCCGCATGATCCTTTTCCACTATAACCAATTTGTTTCATGAACTCATAACCTTTTCCATAAAGTATTTCCATTTCTTTTAGGTTTGGTGGTTGTTGATAATCTATCTCATCAAATTTTTTTGTGTAGCTTGTGTCATCTTGTAAAGTAGATGAGGGAGATTCTTTTGAGTGTTCTTTTGAATTCTATGTTGACATCACCATTGGTTTTTTTTTCTTTTCATCTTCTTTACTTGTGATTATGTATTCTCCCATAAATTAGGGTGTGCATTCTAAGGAACCCCAATCATTATCCAATAATTTTGACACTATTTCCATCTCTTTTTTTTCCTCTTTCATAGGTTCTATGTTCGATGTTGGAATTAATGTGTTTAGAGGACTTGTCGTTCCTTTTTCAACTTGTAAGCAACTTTCAGGCTCGGGGTCTATTTCAACTTGTTATACTTTATTGTTATAGACATACTTCATGATAGGATGAAGAGTCGAAGGCACCACATGCATCTCATGAATCCAAGGTCTTCCTAAAAGAAATTATTATGAAAGGTCATGAGGCATAACATGAATAGGAGTTTGTAAGGTAGTCTTTCCAACTGTAATAGGTAAAGTAATCATGCCAAGCGGTTGCTTTCTGACATTGTAAAATCCTTGAATCGATAAGGAATCAGGTCCAATTTTTTATTTATCTACACCTAGTTTGTCTAAAAGATTCACACTACACACATTAAGGGCTAAGCCATTATCAACAAGACTTCTTTTTATTCCCATTCTATTGAATGTGGCTATTATCATGAAGGCATCATGTTTATTTCTCATCTCCAAGGGAGGGAGCTCATGTTGGTGAAAAATAATGTATATGTTAATTGTATTCATTCCTTGAATTAGAGCTACCACATCACTTGCATTTATATTAGAGGGGATCACAACTTGTTGTAAGGTTGTTTGAAGCATAGTTTCATAATTAGGTAAGTTTTGAATCAAGTCCTATAGGGATGTTTTTGCAAGGGTATTCTTAATTTTTTCAATGAGGTCATACTCCTTTCCACTATTTGAAGGAAAACGAGGGGCACTAGGCAAGAAAGAGTTGGGTAAAGGAAAGGATGTTGCGGTTGGTTGGTTTGGTTGTAGATTGTTTCTAGTGTTATATGTATGAGCAATGGTATTATGGCTTGGTTGTTGCAAAACATTGTTCTCAGGTGGTTCAAGGGTGTAAACAGGTTTGTTTTGAGTTTGAGGTTTGTGTGAAGGTGGGTAAAGGATAAGTTGAGGTTGAATCACATTAACTTCTCTTGGTTTCGGTTTGTCATAACAAGCCTTAGTGGATGAACCTTGTGAGATGAATTCCTAAGGGCTTCATCTAACATGTCAAAGTCATCACTAATAAAAGGCTTGATGGTTAGGCTAACTTGGAAAAGGAGATTTGACATGGTCAAATAACTATAATTTAGACTCCAAGTGGTTCATCTGTTTCTATGTGTTTTTGGTTTTTTTCTAACAAATGCAAATGTAATCTAATCTAATTGAACTATGAACTGATGCTGAAAAAATGAAAAGTACAAGAATCTAGTTCTATCCACAATTACAATGAATGTAAACTATGTTAATTATAATGATTTGAATGTAACAAAAACTATGCAAAGTGAAACGGAAAGATTTTAATAGCAAACAAGAGCCCAAAAATAGAGAATTCAATGTTGTAAAGTGCAGTTTAAAATATGCACTAGGACTAAATTGCCCAGAGGGGCGTATGAGTCCTAGTGAGGGATTTTTTCAAAATTTTCAAAAAAAATTAAGTGATTTTTATGCTTTTTAGTTTGTATTATCTATAGACTAAATGCAAATATAGTTTTTAGATGCTTTTCAATGATTTAAGATGCAAAAAATGCAACCTATATGAACTTTCACTGATGCAAGATTTATAAACCCTAGAATTCCAATTAAATAATGCAAACCCTAATACAATGTTAATGCAAGAAAGATCTAGGATGATGATGCAATCCAAATCAAAATTATGATGTTCCAAATGCAGGTTCACCAAAATGAAAGAATGAAAATTGGATTCTATTCTTATGGTTTAGAACATAGAACAAACACATATCCCAATCATTTCATTGAAGGGAAACCCTAGAGATCTCAATCTCAAGTATGCAAAGAAGAAAGAGATCTAACAATGGGGTTGTCCTCTAGGGTTTAATTAGAAACTAAATAGGGTTCACCACCAAGCTAGGGCTTGGAAAGAAAAATGAAATGCAAGTCCAAATGCTTAAACCTAATGTAATGCAATCTTTCACTAAATGACCTAGAAAAGCATGTGAAACAAAACAAAGAGTTGCAAGATGGAATTTTTGCACCTAGAAACCTGAAGAAGACAAGATGAAGCTCTGAAATGTTGAAAACACTAAAATTTTGGCACACTGGGACTCATACGCCAGTTTGGGTGTATCAATCCCAGATCAGGGTTTTTGGTCTAGAACAGGATTCTGATAGTGTAGATTCTAGATTTGCAAAAATCTAGAAAAATTCTTGTAGTGGGAATCATACGCCACTTCTAGCATATCAATCTCGTTCCACTTTTTAAGGAATTCAAAGATCATATATGTGCTCCAATCTCTGCTCTTCCCTTCCAAACTGATTTTTGGATCTGAACCTGTAAACATACTTGCAAAACATAATATAGAGTTGATTTGCTTATAGGGGGTTTTCCTCAGTCAAACCCCTAGTTTGGTAATTAAACCTTGATAGAAAAAACTAACCATGAATGTAAATAGGAATGTAAACCCTAACCTTAAGTGTGTCTAAGATTAGGAAATCTTAAATGTAATGCAACCCTATTCTAATGTGCTAGAATGAGATGCATGAATGAAACATGAAGATGAATGACTCACTTTGAGAGATCTCTAATCACCCAAATGATCCCTAATAATGCATGTACCTTCCTTAGGATGAATGTAGAGTGACAATGGAGGATGGAATCACTTAGGAAACAAGTCATTAGGCTTGGCTTGATGGCTAGTTGCACTGGTGTAGTCATGGTAGGAGGCTCCTCAAAGAGAATAGTATAGACTGTGCAACAAGAGTTACACAACAGAAGCCACATGAAATATGGAGGAAAATGCATATTCAAACTTTCATATTACCTAAAACTTTAGTTGCAATCAACTGACAACATCTAGGTTCACAGATTGGGCTCACAGGCCTAATACAACATGCTTGAAATACAATATTCCTATATTCTCCTCAATATGAGCTGAAATATTACATATCAAATCCAATATTCATCCACTAACTATCCTAATGACTTGTTACAATGATTTATATGACATCCAGAGATCTTGAATCCTTCGTGTCGGCCAAAGATCATTACAATCTCCAATGAAAGAAACATAATGTGTGTGTGAAATAGGTCAGCCTTAAATTTGAATTTCTCCTCTATAGGTGCATAGGATGAAGTGCAGACCAAAATTAAGGTCGAGGACACTCCATGGAACAATTTGAAACACACTGCAAGGATCCGCAAGTTACAGGAAGGATCCACAAGAGACAAAACTAGCTGTTAGGCTCGAAACTGCTCTGGTACTTTGTTCTAGAAACTATCACTTAATCCAGAAGCGATAACTTTCCAGAAAAAAATCCAATCATTCTAAAATCTTGGAATAAGGGAAAATTAAAATTTCCATAATGAATACATAGATCCATCGGGTCTGGTGAGCAAATATGATGAAATGCTAAATCTTCCAACTTGAATTGAACAAGAACTAAACAAGAACAAAACTTAAATGAAAATATTTTTGGTTGATGTAGGATTGCAAAGAACTAAGGATGCTCCTACATCAGACATTTGGGGTTATTTGAAAAGTGAGTTTGTCACTTTGTTGGGGCTAAAGGAAAACCAATACAGTCTACCTCAGCCTGAGAAATCTAAGAAGAATCCTCCACTGGTCTGCCTTTCCACTTCACAAGATATTTTTTGTACTGTCTTCCATGCATTTTCCTCCCATCTCTGATATCCAAAATCTCTTCTATCTCGTCTGATTACATTGTTTAGGAAACTATTTCTCCAATTTTTCTTTACTTTCTTCACTGAATTTTGCTTCATGGTACTGATGTAGATCTACAATGTTGAATATATAGGTGATATACCCATGCCATCCGGTAACTCTACGTCATATGCATTTCTTGAATCAAATTTCCTAAAAATATTATAGGGTCCAAACTTCCTCATCTTGAGCTTATTGTATGTGCCAACTAGAAATATTTCCTTACTCAAATACACCATCACTTCATCTCCAACTTTGAACTCCTTATGTTTCCTCTTTCCATCTGCTCGCTCCTTATACTTTCAGTTCATATCTTCCAATTTTTGCTTTAATTGAGTATGCACTTTCTACATATGTTCTACAAATTCCTCTACTTCTGCACTCGTGTATGTACAAGATCATGATGGGCCAAAAAGTGGCAATATGATGGGTATTTGTAGGGTATGTGGCTGACAACTTTTTTTTTACCCAAAATTGATGAAATGAAAAGGGTTTTTAAAGGAGATTCTCAACTTTCCACCAATATAAATTATGCTTTACTTTGAATTTAATAAATTATTATTATTTATTTTCTATTTGAATTACAACTAAAGTCCTAATTGATAGGCTGATTGAAAAACATCTATAGAAATCAAACGGTATCACATTTTTGGAATTCAAAACATGCATCGCATTCTATGATTCACATACTATAGGATTAAAAAAATAAAAAATAAATTTCATGAAGTTTTAACCAAGTTAAGGTAGTCAGACATATGAGTTTTTATTTTTTTTTAAAGTTGTAATAAAAAATTCATAATTAATTATTTACTAGGAAAAAAATTACAAAAAAATATGCATCACATCTAAACATGAGTCCTCTATTTATGTCTAAAATCTTATAAAAAAAATATTATCATTTTATTGTGGTTAGGGTGGTCAGACAGACACCTACTTCTTATTTTTTCCTTGAAATTGAAATTACTACATTGAAATTTCAAATTTTCACCAAATAGATTTTTAAAAATAAAAAATAGTAGTTTAGAAACTACATTCAATTTGCTACAGATTCTATTCTTACATATTTTTGAAATAATAGAGATAACTTATTCAAATTTTTATGTCAAGTTGCCTAACTCTGATTTTTTTGAATTTTTTGCCACTTAAGGGCCTATTTTTTCCATGATGATCCTATGCATACCCACTCCTTTTATCTTCCTTACTGATGTCTCACAACTCTGATATACCTCTAGGATGAACTCTAGTAACAATCTCAAAAGGTTTCTTTCAAGTACTCATGTTCACTAAATTTTATTGTAAGCAAACTTTGCTTGTGCAAGGACTAAATCCCAACTTTCAATCTTCTCCCCAACCAAACATCTCAGAAAATTCCCCAAACTCCTATTTACTACCTCTTTCTGTCAATCATTCTATGGGTGAAAATTTGAACTGCACTTTAAATCTATCTTTAACTTCTTCCAAAGTGTCCTCCAAAAGTAACCAACAAACTTTGTATCTCTATTTGAAACAATACTCCTAGGTAATCCATGCAATCTAACCACTTCCTTGAAAAAAAAATATGATACATGTACTGCATCTGTTGTCTTCTTACAAGGTATGAAATGTGTCATTTTAGAAAATCTATCCACCACTACAAATATAGAATCATTACTTCTATGTGTCTTCGGCAAGCCAAGTATGAAATGCATGCTGATATCCTCCCAAGGTCTCTCTGAAACTGTCAAAGGGTTATACAATCCAACATTCTGACTACTCCCTTTTACAGGTTAACAAACTTTGTAACTATGTACAAATTTCCTAATATCCTTATGAATCTATGGCCAAAAGTAATTCTCACTTACCAATGCTACTGTCTTATCAATTCCAAAGTATCTTGCCAATCCTCCACTATGTTTTTCTTTCACCAAGCTATCCCTCATTGAACTTTGGGGTATACACATCTGATTTCCTCTGAACAACATATCCTCCTGAATGAAATAATCCAACCACTAACTCCTATCCTCCAAGACTGGTTCTTTACAAGCTCTCCAAGGTTATGCAAAATTTGGGTCTTCCTCATACAAGTTCTGCAATTCATCAAAGCCTAATACCTCCACTCTCATATGTGTCAGTAAATTCCTTCTCCTACTCAAAGCATTAACAACTCTATTTGACTTTCCACTCCTATTTGAAAAAAAAAGTATAACTTTGCAAGAATTCCACCCATCTCATGTGTCTTTGGTTCAACTTACCTTGACTGTTCAAATACTGCAATGCCTGATGATTTGTATACAACACAAACTCCTTAGGAAACAAGTAATGTCTCCACTTCCTCAAGGCTTGAATTATTGCATAAAAATCTTGGTCATACACTAAATACCTTCTCCTAGCATCATTCAATTTCTCACTAAAATAAGCTACTAGTCTTCCTTCTTGACTTAATACTGCTCCAATTGCATTTCCACTTGCATAACAGTCTACCTAAAATACCCTATTAAAGTCCAGTAAAGCCAACATAGGCTGCTCAACCACCTTCTGTTTCAACAACACAAAACTTCGGTCTGCTCCAAATTTCCACCTAAAATTTTTCTTATCCCCTCTCATTTTTTTTGTCATAGGACTGCAAATAGAATTGAAATCCCTAATGAACTTCTGATAGAAACTAACCAATCCATGAAATGATCTTACCTCTCCAATGCTTTCTGGTATAGGCCATTCAACAATTGCTCTTACCTTCTCAGGATCCATCCCCAATCCATCTGTAGATATCACAAATCCTAGATATACCAATTCTTCCTTCATGAAACTACACTTCTTAATGTTTATCATCAACTGCTCTTCTCACAACCTCTACAAAACTTGTCTTATATGCAAATTTTTTTCTTCTTTAGTCTTACTAAAAATTAATATATCATCCAAATAGAAAATCACAAACTTACCCAAGAATTTCTTCAATACCTCATTCATCAGCCTCATGCAAGTACTCGGTGCATTTTTTAATCCAAAAGGCATCACCAACCACTCATACAATCCTTAATTTTTCTTGAATGTTGTCTTCCACTCATCCCCTTCTCTGATTGTGATATGATGATATCAACTCTTCAAATTTATCTTTGTAAAGTACTTAGCTCCACTCAAACAATCCATAATGTCATCCATCCAGGGCAAAGGAAATTTATACTTCACTGTGATTTTGTTTATGGCTCTAGAATCTGTACACATCCTCCATTCTCCATCCTTCTTAGCTGCGAGCACAATAGGTACTGCACAAGGACTTAAGCTTTCTCTGATCAAACCCTTCCTCAACAACTCTTGCACTTATCAATTCAACTCTTCATTCTCTATTGGTGTCATCTGATGTGTTGCTTGATTAGGAAAAATAGCTCTAGGAATTAGATCCATGCAATGAATAATACTCCTCATAGGTGGCAATCCATCAAGTACATTATCTGAAATGATATCTTCATATTCTGCTAGCAACTCCTTTATCTCCTTCGGTTGTTCTTCTACATGCTTCAAGTCTTCATCCTTCTTAGGATCCAAGGCATAACACATGTTCTCATGTCTTAGTCCATCCATAAATCTCCTTCCATCAACCAAAAAAATTATAGCATTCATATAAACCTCAACTTTAGGAACATCCTCCAATGGCAACAAAGTCTGCTTCATCCCATTAGCAACAATGGTATATGTGTTCTTCTTTCCATCATGAATAGCCTGTCTATCATACTGCCAAGGCCTTCCCAACAAAACATGGCATACATCCATAGGCATGCTATCACACAAAACTTCATCATGATAATTTCCTATCTTCAATTTCACCAAACATTGTTCACTTACCAGTATCTTATGCTCATCTTGAATCCATTCTATTTGATAGGGCTTTGGGTGTTTCAGTCTTTCCAGCTTCAATTTGGTCACCATTTCTTTAGAAACCAACTAAATCTTCACATTCGGGCACCTATAGCGGCTAAACTGTGAGGAATTTGAAGATTATGCAAACTAGAGTCTCGTCACATTTTTTCTGTATATTAGAAAAATATTTTTTTCAAATTTTTTGGAATCAGATTACACTTCTTTTTCCATCTCCCGCGAAAACTAGTTTTTTTTAGAAAACCACATTTAAAAAAAATGATGCACATCATATAACTCATAACTTTTTTTCCATGAAGGATAAAATTCTAATTCTTTCAAATTTAGATTTGTAACTCCGATATCTAGTGCTTCCACTTGGTTAGATAGTTTTTTATTGAATATTTTTTCTTTAATCAAGTTTCAAAGTTAAACCAATTACAATTCAGACATAGTGCGACTGTATAACGCATAACTTTTTTTGTATATATCATAACTCAATTTTTTTTTATTGGATCAAGGACTTCAATATCTGGTGCACTCATATTTTTAAATTTTTTTTTGATAATCGGCTATTTTCCACATGTGCAGAACAAAGACCTTCATTTTCGATGAAAAACCTATGTTTAATAAAACTAAAAAGACAAATACATAATAAAACCAAAACATATTAAAATTATATTCATTGGATAGTTCATTCCAAGGACTACCTGATTCCAGTTGTGTTTGTGAAGATTCCTCCATTTTCATCCTCAACCCGAGCTTTGAAGCGTAAAAATTTAGTTTTTTTTTTGAACAAGGTCAAAAATTAGGGAAAAGGGGGGGTTCCCTAGAACTAGGGGGTTCTAGCAAAACAGGGTTCATTCGAACCCCCTTCCCAAAAGGGGTTTTAATTTTTTTTTTGTCCGTACATGCATTAAATGGGTTCACTCAAACCTTGGTTCGAGCGAACCCTTTTTTGGTTCATTCGAACCCCTAGAATGAAATTTTTTGGCATGGGGTCACTTTTTACACATTTTCCTTCCTCATTCGAATTGTAAACCACTTTTGTGGGTTTACCTTGCATCTAGTCTAGAACAAATTCTTTCTCTGCAACGGTTCCTACTCCATCTCACTTTGACACAATACTCTTTTGTTCACCAACACTTCTCCCTCTTCCAATTTATTAGATGATTTGACATGATCCTCCTCAGCAAATTTTTTTCTTCTACTATTCTTTGTCTTTCTTCTTGTCTCTCCCTAATTACATTCAAATACTCTGTGTCCTTCTCCACCACACTTAAAACAAGCTCCCTTGAATACTCTTTTCTCTTGTCCTCTATCATCTTTTCTATAACCCTCATTCAAGTAACCTCCATATCCTCCTCTCTAGTAAGAGTTTCCATCATCTCTACAGTATGAATTATCATTCTTACTGACTTCCTTATCTTTATTCTAGTCTACAAAAGGTCCTCTTCCTCCTCTGGTAAAAGTTCTTCCTCTCTGAAATCTTCTACCTCTTCCTGTCTGTCACTACTCATGTCTTTTATTCAACTTCTCTTATTATTTTAAGGCACATTGATATGCCTCCTCCACACTTAGCAACTTGATCAAACTAATCTCATCCTATATAGATGGCTTCAAGCCATTCACATATCTAACTACTTGCTCTATCTCATCCTCAGAATGTTTGGATCTGATATTGAACTTGTAGAACTCCTCAATATACTCTATCACGCTTGGCTCCTTCTGCTTCAAATTCTCCAACTTCTGAAACAAACTGATCTAATAGTATGTGGGCATAAACATAATCTTTAACGTATTCACCATCTGATCCCATTATTTTATCTTCTCCTTTCCTCTTCTTTGCCTATCTATCTGCAAATGTTCCCACCAAAGGGATGTATGTCCTTTCAACTTTGTACAAGAAAATTTCACCTTATTTTCTTTGGCGGTACCTTCAAAATCAAAATAATTCTCTATCTTCGTTATCCAATGAAGCAATTCATCTGAATCCAACTTACCACTATAATTCTATGGATTGAAATGTGGTTTAGTATTTACTCTAGTTAGGTCTCTTATGAACCTCTCTTTTTCCTAATCTAGGCAAGGTTTATTTTCTCTTTCCCCTTCTTCCTATTCTTCTACCTCTTCATCACTCACATCATCAACTAGTCGACCTCTCCTTTGGGCCATTTTGACTGCTTCTAGTCTAGCAACAATTCCTCTTAGCATCTCCATTATAGTTGGGTCTGCATTTCCTTATGCTCCATTTCCTCTACCATTTCTTCTTCCTGCCATCTTTACACAAGTCCTCTATAGCTATAGGTCAGATCCTCAGTCTGCCACCCCCACAACAAATTTTCAACAGGACTCTGCAAACTTTGACAATCTCGCACAGAATGAATCTCGCTCTGATACCAATTTGGTGCAGTCACGATAGGAGGGTCCTCAAAGAGAATAATTCAGACTGTTTAGCAAGAGTTACACAATAGAAGCCACACGAAATATGGAGGAAAATGCATATTCAAACTTTCATATTACCAAAACATTTAGTTACAATTAGCCAACAACATCTGGGTTCACAGATTGGGCTCACACGCCTAATACAACATGCTCAAAATATAGTATTCCTATATGCTCCTTAATATGAGCTAAAATATTACATATCAAATCCAATATTCATCCACTAACTATCCTAATGATCTGTTACAATGATTTAGATCACATCCGGAGATCTAGAATCATTCGCATCGGCCAAAGATCATTATAATCTTCGATGAAGGAAATGTAACATGTGCATGAAATAGGTCAGCCTTAAATTTAAATTTATCCTTTGCAGGTGCATAGGATGAAGTGCGGAGAAAAATTAAGGTCGGGGACACTCCAAGGAACAATTTGGAACACACTACAAGGATCCACAAGTTACGGGAAGGATCCACAAGAGACAAAACTAGTCGTTAGGCTCGAAACTGCTCTGGTGCTCTATTCTAGAAACTGTCACTTAATTCGGAAGTGATAACTTGCCGGAAAAAATAAATCCAATCATTCTTAATTCTTGGAATAAGGGAAAATGAACATGTCCATGATGAAAACATAGATCCGCAAGGTTCAGTGAGAAAATATGATGAAATGTTGAATCTACCAACTTGAACTAAACAAGAACAAAACTGAAATGAAAATATTTTTGGTTGATGTAGGATTGCAAAGAACCAAGGATGCTCCTACATCATGCATCTCCCCAACCTAGAATCCAACATGATTCACCATAGACAACCATAATCAACCCTTGACAATGTTAGATCTTGAATGAAAGTGAGCTTGAAGACCTACAAAAACACTTTAATGCTATCCAAGGCTTCAACTTTACTTGCTTTTGAAACTTGAATGCTTGGATCTTGAAATTACTCTAAAAATGATTTTTTAGATGAAATAATGACTTAGAATCTTTCTTATATAGGAATTTACACCTAATTTACCATTATTTAGATCTCAAAAGCTGACATCAACCAAAAATTTGAATTAAAAAGTTGAATTTCCTGCTCAAACCCTAAAAAAGCCCCAAATGGGACTCATACACTGACTCTGACATATGGGTCTCACCTAGGGGGACTCATATGCCCAAGGTGGCGTATGAGTCCATCCCTAGATTTTTAGGGTGGGTTAGAATTTTTTAGTTTTTTGGTGATTTTGTCATATTTTTAGTTGAAATAAGCCTCAAGATCAAAAATAAAGGGTTTTAGGGGCTTATTAATGATGAATTAAGGGTAATTAATGCAAGGGTACTAAAATAGGTCCAAATTAAATGAGAAATTGCACTATCTCCAAGAAGGGAGTACAATTTCCATCATTACAATGCTTTCCTAATCTTTCATTATATCTTGGGTTTATTTTAAAACAATAAATCTTACAACATTATTATCCTTAGGCCTTGGGACAAGTTCCTAAGATTCATTCTTTTTTATTTGATTCAATTCCTCTTCCATAGAATTCACCCAGTACTTGTCTTCTCAAGCTTCTGTAAAATTATTAGGTTCTACTTTAGAGAGCAATCTTATGTTTACATTTTCTAATGTATTAGTTAATCTCCTCCTTGTCTGAATTTTTGTATCTTTATTATTAAGAATTAGATCTTTTAGACGATTCCTTTGAAAAAACTATAAGATACCTTAGATGATATCTTTGATAGTGTAGATTTTATGGTGTCTTTGTGTCTCTTTTCTCAACTACATTTTCAATTTCTTCCTCTACTTCCTCTTCTTTGAAACTTTCTTCCTTTAGACAATCAACTTCTTATGCCTTTTCTCTTTAATGTCATTCCTCATCTACTCTGACATATGCACTTTCAATAATTTTGTGCAATCTCTCATTGTAATACATGTAGGACTTTCTCCTTGAAGAGTAACGAAGGAAATACCTCCATCATTTACCTAAAATTGTTTTCTTCCAAATCTTCCTCATCTCTTCTTAAATAAAATTTTCTCTCGAATACTTTGAAATGATTCACTATTGTTGGCCTACCCTTCCATAGTTCATATGGTGATTTTTCATTATTTATTTTGATTTATCCTTGATTCATAATGTAGAGTGTCATATGAACCACTTCTCCCTAAAAAGTGTTTGATAGCTTGGACTCGTTTAACATAGTCTTTTCCATTTCTTGGAAAATTATATTTTTTCTTTCCACAAATATATTTTGTTGTGAAGTCCTTACAATAGAAAGATGTCTCCTTATACCATGTTATTCACATAATCTTCATTTTCATTTGAAGTGAACTCTAGACTCCTCTATCTAATCTCAAACATTTGATTTTTAGACCAGTTTAATTCTCAACTAATGCTTTGAATGCCTTAAAATTCTCAAAATCTTCATATTTTTCTTTAAAAAAGTAACCCAAGTCATTCTGGAATAGTCATTAATTAACAACATAAAATAAGTCTCACCTTGCCTAATTTTTGTTATGGTTGGACCACATAGGTCAGTATGGATAAGTTCTAAAGGTTTCAACATGGAATACTCCTTTTTCTTGAAACTCACCCTTATTTTCTTCACATATTGGCATTGCTTATAAATGGTATTTGAAGACTTTGAAATATTTGACATGTCTCTCACCACTTGCTTATTGATTTTACAATATTGTCAAAGTTTATGTGCCCCATCCTTCTATGTCATAACAAACTCTCATCTTCTTGCCCCATATAACACTTTTCACCTTTGATTTCACTAACTTGGATGTAAAGGCTATTGGTAGTTCTACTCGCATCTGCAATCAATTTCCCTTCCTTCTTGATTTTAGATCCTTTAGCATGAAATGTGAGGGTGTGTCCTTGGTCACAGATTTGACTCACACTTAGGATATTATGTTTCAACCCTTAAACATATAGAACATTCTATTTTTATTTTTTTCCGTTATCTAAGCTAAGATACCTTTCTTGCTATGTTTGTCATAGCATTGTCCTCAAATTTCACTATCCCTCCATTTACTTCCTTCAAGGTGGGGAATTTTCTCTTGTCTCTAGTCATGTGGCTCAAGCAACCACTACCAATATACCATTGGTCTCTCTCATTTTGAGCATGTAGGGAATTTTGCACAATCATGGGTTTCTCCTTATTTTCTTTCCATATTTTTTGTATGTTAGTTTTCTTAGCCATAGTATCCTTCTTCTTGTTCTATTTGGGTGGATCTACAAAAATATGTTGTGTGTCCAAAATTTTTGTACTTATAGCATATAGCATTATAATCCATTATGGGTTAAATGAGTCATAGTTTCTATTTGAAAAAACATAAGGACTACTATTCTTGTTCCAACCAAATTTTTTTTAGTGTCCTACAATCTATTGCTTTATGACCAAAATGATTACACTAAATTCAATAACCAAAGAAACAATGTTTAAACTTGGTCATGTGCACTTTCTTGGATGAAAGGACTTTCTAAATTTGTCCTTGTTAACTTTTGGAGGAGTACTTGATTTATGTGGACATGATTCTCCTTCTTCTTATTGCTTTTATTTTTAATATTTGAGAGCATTTACATAACTTTTTAGTTTTTCTTCATTTTCTTTCTTTGATTGCTCTTTGGAAACTTGATCTTTCTTTGCTTCATAGCCAAGAACTATCTTTATGAACGGTGATCTATGTTCATTGATGATATTACCTAAGATCTCATATCTCTTTTTAAACTCGATGCTTTTATTCAACTTAGTGGTTGTTTTTTCTAGTTCCTTTCTCAAAGAAACAATTTCATTTGGGTTCATTAGTATTTCCACCAAACTAGAGATATATCATAAGCATGGATAGCCCATTTAAGATTTCCTAGATTGATTTTAATCAATGAGAAATAAAAAGTGGGCATGAATGATAGTAATAATATTTCTATAACACATTTTAAAATATATTATATTTGTATACACGTAATAAAACTTTCTTAAAAACTTATGTTTAATTTGATAAAAACTTTGAAAGGCAAATACTAAATAGACATGACTTCTAAAAATTATCCTTTTAAAAAAAAATTCTAAAAATAAATTATTGTTATTCGTACATATTTTTATGCAATGGGCCCATTTATCCTAAATGACTAATGGCACGACAATTAGAATGCATCAGTTTCCTTGTCCGCTAGACTGTGTTGTGAGGACATGTGGAGGCTCTCGAAACTCATGGCAATCCCTTTGAAATTACATGCCAAGGTGACACATGAAAGATCCTTGAGGCTCATTGGCTACTTCATTGAGGTTCCCCTTTTGACACCTAACAATCTCCACAAAAATTGCCTAAGCTGCATTAGCCAATAGCACAAAATTTAAACCTATGACGACTGACAAGTTTAAACATCATGAAATGTTTTTATGTGGCATCCTCGGCTCTTCAAATTTGAAAGATTTTGTTGGTAAACTTTAAACTTAGTTGATTTTGGTTTTTTGACCGAGACACTCAATTCAAACATGAAAGGGGAACAATGATCCAAGGACTAGAGGTGTATCGCAAGCATGGTTATCGCATTTAAGCTTTCTACAGGAAAATTATTATTATTCATACTTATTTTTTATGTACAATTGTACATATGCCTTTGTTTCTCCACACTAGTGGCCTGGAAACCCCACACGCATAGGAAACTAGGCTTAAGAATCTTACTGCAATTCTTCTTGGATCTTTATACAACAAGCTCCCTACTGTTACCAGAAATTCATTCGACTGGCCCTCACGAACAGAAACGCAGGATCACTTTCAATGGCATCTAAGCGCTTCTCGGCCATGTGCATATAGACCACCATATTCCCATCTCCCAGGGGGCTCGCCTGCAACATCACATACCCTGCTGTTCCTCCCCATGGAAAATATACACTTGAGAACGCAGGCTTCCCACATCCCAAGTCAAACTCATATAATGGAATCCTCACTCCTGATGACACCACCACGGCAGACCCTCCCTCCGCATACACTCTCGCTAAAATCACTGCCGGTTTCTTCTCCTCCACCCAATCGACAAACGACCTGAAATATTCACTGTTTGCAGAAGCATTTATGACGTTACGTACGATTTGTGCGATCTTGCCTAACGGCTCTTCCAATATCTGCTCTGCACAACTCTCCTTGAAAGGAATTGCAATTGCGTTTCCGAAGTAGGAAGGAGGAAGGTTCAAGTACGCACGCCCGTCAATCGGGATACCGATTTTGGTTCGTTCTGAACTAGTCAGAGCCTGTGCGCGAGCATAAACTTTCCAAATATACGCAGAGACCGCCTCCATCTTTGTTACAGATTTGCCAACCCGTGGTTTTCCTTTAGTTTGGTTTGCCAGAGCCTGCAATTGGAGAAGCGTGAGAGCGTCCAAATGATAGATCCGCCCAATTTGGGGTGGAGGAGGGTCGGTGTGATCGAGAGTAGCGAAAGGCAGTGCCATGTAATGGCTATCAATTCGAGCAGCGTTGAGAGGGTGGCGGGGATTGAGGAGTGAGCGTTCAAAGCAAGGCGTGGTAATGGAAAAGGAGCGACCTTGAGCGGCCTCTGTCCATGCTTGAAAGAAAATACTGCTGCTTACTCCATCTACTATTCTGTGATCAAAACAACAACCCACTACAATTCCACCACACTTCATCCTCGTCACCTGCAAACAAATCATGCTCTCTTAGCTTACTAAGCTTACCAATATTCTATAACACCAGTTAATTTAGACGGATTTGGTGGACTTAAGTTGCCAGTAACTACGTACTGAAGTTCCAAAGTAAATTAAGATATGTATGCTAATTGGATACTTACTTGTACTACTAGAACAGGAACACAAAGAGGGGATTCTCCTTGGAGAGAGTGCCTCGTAGGAGTCAATTTGGTTACAGATAAACTTGGCTGAGAAAAATCAAGATCCTTAATGGCAACGTTCGCTTCAGCTTCGATGAAGGGAACTCCTTGATCATTGCACTCTATCTCAGGCTCACCATTATGGCTGATAATAAACCTTCCAGCCACTGGATAAAAGAGTACTAGTATCTCAGAGAGCACCTTCTTAATTGAGCTTGACATCTCTTCGTATGTCTTATCTTGCGCTCCTTTGTAAACAAAGAAGTGGTCCGGACTAATGGCGAGAACAGTGAGATCTATGTTGGAGCCTTTCAGGATGCAATCTTGTGTGGGTACAGCCGATTGCACGATGGAGGTTTGAACGATCTCCACCTTAAAATCATTCAACGACTCTTTCTCCATGCTAGCTCTTAATTTCCACACCTACTATAAGATCAAAATGGTCCAAATGAGAGCTTAAGGAATAAGCAGAATAAATGGCTTGGTGGAAGGGATGATATGGTTGGATCTATATATAGTAGTCCGGAGGTCCAAAGATAAAAGAAGAAAAATTATAAAATCTGAAAGTCTTCCCTAAACAGCCTGTACCACATAACCTGAATATTTAAATCTAACGTTGTTACTACGTCGAAATTACATCTCACTAACCCCTTTTCTATTCAAAGTGGAAACAAGGCCAAAGAATTCAAAGGACATTAATGAGTCCAGTCAAGGATTATAATCGCCAACTATTATATTATTTGTACTTACGGCTGGAATATGTTAAGTGCGACAATATTTTACTTTCTATTGAAAATGGGAAACAGACTTTGGCTACAGTAAAAGACAAAAAGACTGGTTAGTGGATTGCATATATATATATATACTTTGAAATTTCAAAGTCCTTAATTCATTATATATATATGAATAAGTTTAATGATACAAATTTATATCAGACTGAAAATAAAATAAAAATACATTTTAGCTTAATTCTTTGGAAATAAGAAAATGTTACCTTTTAACTATTATTTTAATAATTAAATATTTGTAATGATAGGATTATTGTTTGAATGATATTTATTTTTATTATTTTTATATATTAGAAGTTATTTTAGTTCAATTGGTTTGACTTTTGAGTAATCTTAATAGATGAAAATGAAAAACATAAGTAGTAGTCTCCAACATGTTAGAAATTTCTTCATGGCCTCCAACTTAGTTATCTAATTTTACATTGATTTAACTTAATGACAAGCACCTTACTAAAGATCCTCTCAACCATAGAAATAAAATTGATATTTAAAACATTATGCTAGAATAAAGCCTCTTAAGAGGAAATGAATTGTTAAATATATAAATATATTTAAATTTTTACAATTGATTAATAATTCTTCATCGAAAAATTTACGCCACTACATTGTTTGGTTTATTTAGTCACATTTAAGAACATTTTCTATAGAGATTTTAAACAAAAATAATAAATCAATCATATGAATAAACTTGGCAACTTTGCATTCTCATATTATATCTTTGATCAATTACACTTTACTACATGTGTGACATGGCAAGCCTAATTTTGAGAAAAAAATGTCCTCGCCCACAAGAAGCTTGTAGTGATGTAGCTTCCAAACTTGAATTATCAGTATTCATCTACTTTGAAATTCCATAGAGAAGAGCATAGACATTTTAATTTAGAGTTAGAGATCTTAGATTTCTATTTTAGTAAAGTCATTAGTCAATGTGTAGGTTAGGAATTTGTAGCTAGTAAACATGTTAGAACGAGAATTGATTAGGATTTCTACCATTTGATCATATCCTAATGATGTTACATTGAAATAGATTAGAAATCTTAGTGAGGAGGGTAAAATCAACCAAATTGGTTCACTCTTCAATATATTTCTAGTTATTATTGACAATATTGAATTGGGATTTAAGATAACTACATGTTCTCTCCATTTTAGAATTAAATAATCTCAAAGGCCATTAAAATTATGATTTTTTTTTTTAATTTTTTTTTTCCATTTGTTCTCGATGATTATTGTTTGATTGTTACTTATTTTTATTATTCTTTTAAATATTGGAAGTTATGCTACTTCAATTAGCTTGAATTTTGAGCAATCTTAATAGATGAAAATTGAAAAATATAAGTGGCAGTCTACAAAAGGGGCTAGAAATTTCCCACCAGCTTAGGCTTTTTTCTGCCACTTGTGAATCATATAGAATTTTAAAATTCTCGCCAATTAATTTTTAATTATTTTATATTTATTTAAGCTGCTAAATTGAATGTGCAAAATAATAAACTTCATGAGACCACCATCTTCCATAAATATAAGATCTTAACTATGATACAAAATTCATGGGATCACCCACTTTAAAATAATCCTAAAACATCTCAGCAACGCCCACTAAATTTTTTAGGAAGCCCCCCTCAATGGGACCCCACCCTTATTGACCTTTAAATATCCTTCCAATAATAAAATAAAATTTGCATCTTAAAAATTACATTAGAATAAAGCCTCTTAGGAGGAAAAGAATTGTTAAATATACACGAATATAATTATATTTTATAATGATTAATAATTCTTTTAAAATTGTATGCCACTACATTGTTTGGTATATTTAGTCACAAAAGGACATGTTTTCCATATATATTTCAATAAATAAAAAAAATTATGAATAGTCATATAAATAAATTTGACAACTTTTCATTCCCATATTATATGTTTCATAAATTTCAATTTACTACATGCATGGCATGTGATGGGCCTAATTGTGAGAAAACAAATACCCTCACCCACAAGAATCTTATAGTTAAGTAGCTTCCAAAATTTAATTCCCATTATTCTAATTTAGAATTCCATAGAGAAGAGCATAGGAATTTCAATTTGGAGTTGGAGATCATAGAATTTCATTTTTAATTAAGTAGATTAGGAATTAGTAGCTAGCAAACATGTTAAAATAATAATTGATTAGGCTTTCTACCATTTTACCATCTCCAATCTTTAATGATGTTACATTAAACTAGATTATACATCTTAGTGAGGAGGCTAAAATTAGCAAAATTGATTCTCAAATTAATATATTTCTGGCCATTATTGGCAACATTAAGATAATTTCATTCTCTCCTTTTTAGAATGGATAATCCAAAAGGTCACTGAAATTATGAATTTGATTTTTGAAGATTTTTTCCCAATGAATTGAGAAATATCTTAATCATCAATTACAACCATTCAAATCCACCATACAAAATTTGAGATTGTGTAGGAGATTAAATATTCAAAAATATTGTTGACACATTTCATATGGCCTTAAACATGCTAATAAGAGGAGTATAGGCCATCAAAGTAATATACTTAGCTAAGAATATTGTGTCTTCTAGATTTATGATTTATTGCTAGTGGTTGGAAGGCATAAATTTGTTATTGCTATATTTGGTATATAAACAATATGTGCAATTTGTGGGAAGTTTGGAGATGTTGGAAGCTTGGTTTGTTTGTGAGTTGCTTGGGCGTTGTCACTGATGTCAACCCCTTGTATAAAGAAAGTGTTAGAATGTTGTTGGTGTTGATAATTTCAACCCCTAGCATTGGAGTTGTTGAGATTGATGTCAACACCATTGTTGGTGTTGTCATTAATGTCCTACTTTAGTATAGTTGGAGAGGTTGTTTCCCTGACTTTTGTTTGAGGAGATTGTTGCAGTTGGAAAGTGTTGTAGATGTTGTAGATGTGTTGCAAAGATGTTGGTTCACTTGGTTTCCAAGTGCTTTTTGAGAAAAAATGAATAAAAGAAAGTTCAATATGATATAGTGGTATTTAGTTTTTTGCTCTACATTTCTTCATGGTTGAAGATATGGGCCTGGCTTAAACGTCACACACTAAGCTTTGAATGCTTAGTGTGGATGTGTCGTGGGGCCCACTGTTAACCGGTCATTCTAGCATCCCATTTTTAGTGCCCATTTTACTTTTTCCTTTACCGTTGCCTTCACCTGCCTCTGTTTTTGTTTACCTTAGCATTTATGTTAACCACTGTAGTCAGCATTCAACCGCCCAGTTCCCGCCTATGAATCAAACCAAACTCAAAAGTTGTTCCCGCGCTGCAAAGTTTGATAGATGTTCGTACAGAGTTTGATCACATACAATAAAATAAAATCTTCTCATGGAATATTGTTATTACAGAGGAAAGGCATGTGAGGGACATACAAAATCTAGAAGCATAGACAAGGGACATGCCGAATGCCTGACATAAATGTGAATGGAATGCCAGATAGCAGGATACACGCAAAATAGGTTTTTTGAAAGGCTTGGGGAACATTCAAGCAAATGCAATTGTAGTTGTAAAGCCAGACTCGGCAACCTTTTCCAGCAGCCTCCCTGCCTGTGTGAAAATGAGAGCTTCGGAACAGGGTATGGACATCCATTCAAGGAATTTTTTTAGATGTTGTGGTTGCAACTGCCTTGGTAGACATACAATGCAAAATGTGGAAGCATAGCCAAGGCATGTGAACTGTTTGAAAAAATCCCTCAAAGAAATGTGGTCAAATGGATTGTCATGATTGCAGGATATGCAGAATATGGAAGCATAGACAAGGCACGTGAACTATTTAACAAAATTCCTCGATGAAATGTGTTATCTTGGAATCCCCTAATTGCAGATTATTCACAAATTTGCCTTTTTTTATTAGGAACTTTCAAGAAAATGCAATTGGCAGGTAGGCTTCGTTGCAGGAGCTCATCAGTACATTGGCTTTCATTATTCTGTTCCTCGTTGCACAATGGAAGTATCTGTTCTGCTGTGTTAGAAAATTTGCTGAGATAATGTATGTAGAATAATGTAGTGTAATTAAGAGGGAAATAAATTTGGAAATTTATTATTAAGAATGTATAGTGCTTTGATGGCACCAGCTGAGGTCTCTTTTATTCTCTATGAAAATGAAGAAATATGAAACTTAAAGTTGTCTCTACAAGTTGATTATTCTCCAGTTCACAGCTTTGATGAGTCTTTGATATCGAGAGGGTGTTTGTTAGGAATATTTTTGCAAAGCATTGGAATCAAAATCTCTTGCACAAATATTCAACTTTTATAACACTTTGTACCACTTTGTATGATTGTACATAGGTGATAGATCATTTTAAGGCCATCTCCTCGTTGGCCTCTAATGTCTCTATTTGTTTAGCCTCATTCTCTTCTTAGGAAACCAATAATTCTACAAAGAACACCAATAACTTATAATTTTCTCCTTAACCCAACCTTGATCAAACAATCAACTAAAGTAACTAAAACTATCTTGCTCCTCATCTAAACTTACTATCTCCCTTTTTTGACAAGCTAATACTAATTAGATGAAGCTAGAAAAGCCTCCAATTCCATCTTTTAGGAGTTTCTTTCCAATAACCTTATCCAACTTCATCTTAAATCCAACTCTTGAACCCTAAGCTCTTCTTAATACACCTATAAGCTTTGATTAATTACCACTATTATTGAGAAGGGTAAGTTTGAAATGAAGATAGATGTAGGTCTTACAAAAAATAAATATCTTCTCTAGTTATAATAATTAATAAAAAAAGCATCCAAATAATCCAAAGTTAAGTAATATTTTTTATATTTTTTAATATATAAATATATCTAGCAACAAACTCCCCTGATAGTCATCACACAAAATTAATGATCACCCATAGACATATTAATGATGGAGATGAAGGGTGGAAAAACCATAAATGGTGGGGACAATGGAGGTGAAGGCTTTGGAGATTTTGTAGATGGTGGCGAGGGCAATGATGAGTTAAAAGATGGAGAAGGTGTTGGTGAGCAAGAGTTAGCTTCCTACATGTGGGTTGGTGCCCTTTTTAATCCCCTTACCCCTATGGTGGTGGTGATAGCCTCTGCATTCGTTCCTAAGATTGAAGCCCTCATCATTGTGCCTAGTGCCTTCCCTTGTGTTGTGAGCTTGGGCTCCTACACTAGCCTTGACACCCTTATTGAAGTTGATGTGAGGGGTGGATCTCTTGAGGAGTATTTCTCTTAGAATCTCTCCTCAAAGATTCTTATGGAGGATTGCATTACAAAGTAGTGTATGGGGTCCATGTCTTCTACAAGTGATCTGGTGGATGCCAGTGAGAATGTTCCTCTTCTGGCTATGTGGCTAGAATCCTAATATTCAATTGTTGATAAGCATGTGGTGTTTTTGGGTTGGGTTCTATTGAGCTTTCTCTAATTTTGAATAGGTTGTCTTTCAAGAGGGCCTTTCTTCTACCCATCCCAAGAATCATTTGCATGAGGTGTGTTTGAAGATAAATCTTCTTGCCTCATCTTCCTATCTGATGCCTTCTACTATTGACATGTGTGAAGTGGATATTGTGCCCTCTCTATCCCAATCGAGACCTTTGTTCCATATCGCCTTCTTTGGGTGAAGCCTTCATTCCTATTATTACTAAGAGAGTGTCGTATCCTCCCTGTAGTAAATTGGAGTGTAGTGTTGAGGAGTTCATTCCTCAACCTCCTCCTATCCTTTTTTAGCCTGATGAGTGGGTGGACAAAACCTCTGCTTTCCTACAACATTCTCTCATTAGGAGATTTTGGGTCAAAGACCAAACATTGATATTTCATTGTTGGGCATCTATTTGTTGGTGTAGTTTTTTTTTGCTGAGGGTGAAGGCTTTAAGGAATGCATTCCTTTTATTCTCCTTCAATTCCAGTGTGGACTACTCTCATGTTTTGTTAGGTGGACCCTAGTTTTTGGGTAAATCCTTTCTTTACATTCAAAATTAGTTTGTTGGTTTGATGCTACCAATACCAACTTAGTTCTTGTTTGGGTTCATCTCCTAGAGCTCCCTTTAGAGTTTTGGGATAAAATTATCATTCGTGGTATAGTTGATGTTATTGGTCAGTTTGTTACCATTGATAATGTCACAAAATCTAGAATAGTTTTTAGTTTTTCTTGATTTTGTGTTTGTATTAAAGTTGATTGGGAGTTTCCCAACATCGTTAATATTTTCTCTAGGCTTGGTGTTTGGGAGAAAAAACCCTAATATGATTGTTTCAAACTACCTTGATTATCTTTGTCAATGTTTTTGGGTCCTTCCAAAAGCTTGTTTACGGTTCCATGCTCCGATCAAAAATATTGTTGGTCTATGTTGTTCTCTTCTTTTTTGTTGTTTCATGTCTCTCTTCTTGGGACACTTCTTTTGTTTGATATTCTTTCCAATCTCACTGCTGGTGAGTCTCATCCTTCTTTATTTTTTTTGTTGTCTTACTCTTTGTGAGACTCCTCTCTTATGCCTCATTGACTTCTTTGTAATGGGTTTAGGCCCTTCCTGCTTTATACTATTAAAACAAACTCCCCTAATAATAGTATCTGAATTATAGTATAAATATTAATTTAAATTATAGTGGAAGGATTTTAGATCTATACATGTTGATTCTTTGTGGTATGGTCATAACATCACCAAAAGGTACCTAATGATTAGTTCTAGGAAACTTGGTAAGATTTATATTGAATTTGCATGACCTTGGTGTGATCATAGTTTCCTTTGTTCATTATTAGGGTTGGAATTAAGAAAATATCTTAGGATTATGAGGCATTCACACACACAAGAACATGAGGTGTAAAAATAATATAGCTTCACAATCCTAGAAAAAACTAGACTAATAAATAGGATTTCCTCTAATTTACCTTTGCAAAGTGACATATAGAGTATTTGGAATGTCATTTATAAACAACCTAATACCTTCTACATATATGATTTCTAACCCCTAATACCTACTTGTATAAAATTTATGAAATTAGATTCCCTATTCATAATATAAAAGTGATATATTTGGTTATATTTTATATATTTAGAAAACCCCAATATGCATGTATGTGATAAAGTATTACTTTAGAATTGAATCTCCCAGGTTAACTATATAATGCAATTATCAAAGAAGCTACAATTTTCAAATATGTTATTTTCTATGAAGATGAATCATGACAATGAGAATGGATTAATGACTAGAAGAAATTAAAAGTTATTGCAATAAAATATTTTAATGGAAGTGTAACAAAATTTCCCTATACCTAGCAATACATCCACCACAACTAGTATCTCATTTTTACCATTAATAACATCTCCAAACATAAGAGGAATACCAATTCTAATGTCAAGGAAGACAAGAAACACAAGATAAATTATGTGAGGCAACACAAAATGAAGAAGAAAATGACAATTTTACTATTTTTTCCTTTATTTTTGGAAGTTGATCTAATTAGTTTTGAAGAATCCATATATGTAACAAAAATGTTTCAATGTTATGTATGCGAATATTATAAGATTGAGAAAAATAAAACATGGTAGTTAGTGGATCTTCAAATACCTAAAAAGATGTCATTGGTGTCAAATTGGTTTATAAACTAGATACAATGAAAATGGTGAAATTAAAAGGCGTAAAGAAAGATTGGACACAAAATAATATTTGAAATTTAGCATATAATTTATTATAATGAAACATTTTCACTTGTAGCAAGATTGGACACAATTAAAGAGAAATTTTAGCAATAGTAGCCCAACACAATTGGAATGTGTATCAAATGGATATAAAATCCATATTTTTTAAATTATGAGTTAGAATAAGAGGTTAATGTTGAGTAGCCAATTGGCTATGATATTTTTGGTTCAAGAAAATAAATTCTATAAGATGAAAATTGTGTTATATAAGCTCAAACAAGTAGGAAGGGCTTGGTATAACTTCATAAACATGCATTTGAAGCAATGGTTTTGACAAGAGTGGCATTGAACCCCACACTATCCACCAAGCTAGAAAAATAATGTGAAATTTTATAATAGTTTTTTTTGTATGTAGATGATTTAATTTTTACAACAAGTTGAAATTTGTTAATTGAAAATTATAGATTAGTATTGAAGAAAGAATTTAAGATGATAGATTTAGGATTGATGAAATGCTTTCTTGTTATAGAAGTTAATTAAATTAGTGGTGGATTTTTTTATAACTTATATGTGTATGCATTTATGATGTATTGAAGATATTTAGAATGTTGAGTAGTAAACCAACTCATATTCACTAGTTTAAATAGAGTAAAGAATAAGAAAAGATGATTGTAACAACAATGTAGACCAACATTCTATAAAATATTAGTTGTAAGTATGTTGTATTAGATAGCTACAAGGCCTAATATAATTTATGTAGTGAGTTTAATCCCCAAGTGCATGAGAAAACTAAAATACATTCACTTGCAAGAAAGAAAAAGAATCTTGAAAAATGTCAATGGCACTAAAAATCATGGAATTTTATATATTAAATTTTAAAATAATTTAAACTTAATTGGCTATAAGATAATTGAGAAAGTAGCATTGGTAATAGGAAGAGCACTTCCAAATATGTTTTCTATTTTATTTTGGGAGTAGTATCATGGTATTCCAAACGACCCATTGTATTTCTCTTATATTTTAGGCCAAGAATGTGGTTGTAATTTCAATAGATTTCTAATAAATTTGGATGAGATCTAAGTATTATTAGACTTAATTGGATGAGAAAATCTTGTGACAATATAATTGTTCCAATTTATTATTTAAAAATCCTATATAACATGGTCAATCCAATTAGATTGATATCAAATATAATTTAATTAAATAAATAGCTACAAGTGCAAAAATTAATTTTAATTTTTGCATGTGAAAAAAGCAATTCACAAACATTTTATAAAGCTATTGGAAATAAATTATTTTTAGAAATTGAGATATAGTTTGGGCATCACTAATTTGGAAATTCAAGCTTAAGGGAGTGAGTTGGAATCAAGCTTGATCTACCATCTCCAAAGATTGCTTGAGTGGTAGCTCCACCTAGACTATTTTTGGTAGAATCCATATAAAGCATTTGATGAATATAGTTAGTCTATACATGAGCTTTTAAAAATATCAATAGTCTAGAATACCTTGACATAGAATATGTGAAAATTATTAGAATTGAATATGTTGGATTCTCCATGGTTTTGGCTCCAATTCTTTTTCTTACACCATGTATCCCCTTGTCATCCTAAGACTCTCAATTTGTTGTCAACCTTTTATTTCAACTTTCATAACCCCATATATGTTTTTGTCAAACTAAATTGATCCCCTATTGTTTGCATATGCATTTATATAATTTTAGTTTACAATTCTTTGTTGCTATTTTTTTCGTGTATCAAATTGCCTTATTTATTACTCGTTCTTTTTAAATTCATCATCATGTGGTCCATAAACTAGGTAGTTTACTACAAGGCAAAAAATATTGATAATTTATAGTGATGCAGCTATATATAAGTGATTATTGGTTGGTTGGCTTATGAGATGGATTTTAAAATTGAGGGCTCGCCTAAGCTAGGTACATCATAGAGGAATTTATTTTATATGGAAATTTTAAAATGCATTTTTTCCTTGGTTTAGGTTTTTATTTAGTATGTAAAGAGGCATTATGTGTGTATGAATGTACGCAAGTTTTGATGGTTTGGACAACCCTACCAAATCCATAAATGCTACTTATATCAATATAGGTGATTTGTATATGATATGGAAATTTACCATGGCCATTAATATAACATTAGCTCTCGTCAAGTGAAGGAAAACCATCATGTTTAAAATATAACTATGGCATCCCATATCCCCTATTTCTAGTCTTATCAAACACATGTAAAGTGGGGATATAAAAGAATATATGATTTTTTTTATAATATAAAATTCCCTATTTTATAGTTTCTTCCTTGCATTTGTGTGAGTAGCAACAAGAAAGAAATATTTACTCAATTGTTTCATGTTGGTTCTTGTACTAATGATATATTTAATATGCATAAAAGATGATGTCTTATTGGATACAAATATATTAAATAATATATTATCTAATACAAGATAGTTAAAAATGATATTTTGTGGCCTTGCCTTATTCATGTAGGAAACATATTTTATTATATGCTAGCATATGACATGGTATAACTAGAATGATGCCTTTTCCTTTTTCCCTCCTTGCACAATGTCTTTGATTTGGTGCATTATCATTGTACAATACACTCTTTTTAAAACAAGTGGGGTATCTTTGAAATATTGTGGATTTTAAATTAAACCTAAACTTTGTGATGATTCATAAATTTGTGCATTATATTAAAATGAGAAATACACAATATAGTTCTCATTTCAACTTTACACAAATTATTGCATTGTTTCATCCTTGATGCTATTTCTCAATGAAATAGGAACTAATTATGAATGGAATAGGACCAAAAAAAAAAAACACATTTCTTTTAGTTGTGTTTGGTAGTTTAGAATTAGTTGATACAT
This sequence comes from Sequoia sempervirens, assembly GCA_007258455.2. NCBI lineage: Eukaryota > Viridiplantae > Streptophyta > Pinopsida > Cupressales > Cupressaceae > Sequoia > Sequoia sempervirens. Next base: position 99,806 of record VDFB02205061.1, on the reverse strand, counting down.
CTTATTCACCAATATAATTCAGTATTATATTTTTATATATTCTAATTGAATTCAAGTCGAAGCATCTTAAAAGGATCATGCTAGTGTAATTTGTAAATTGCATATGTACATTGTTCAATTAAGATTACTCATCTTAAAATGTATAAAATTATTTCACATCAATTGTTGCATGCACATACCTACTATTATCTACCTAATTAAGGTCAAATAGTTTTAATTTTGGTTGTTATGTGGTGTGGTCAGTTGATAGATGGATTGTAACTTATTATTTCCCCTTCTTTGTCTTATCTAAAATCATCATGAAAACACCCTCCTAGGCTTGGTAGTGTTCAAAGAGGAAAAAACTTAACGACTCTTATCAATTGTCCTAGTACAATTATTTCTTTGATGATGATCTTACCCTTTATGTCATGGCTTATCTATTTATGTTGTCTTGACATTAAATGGATTCTTTATAAGAATGGAGATGCAATCATTAAGAGCCAACATAATACAAGATTGAAACTTTCAAAATACACTAGAAAATGTAACCATTCTATATAAATATACATGTAGCATTATAATTGAGAATATTGATGAATAAGAATTATAAATATGTTCAACATCACTTTTGTAATTTCTATATATGTTTCACTTATGTATGAAAAATAATCTATTTATTTAAGTAAATTCAATAGAATTAACAATATAAAATAGAATGGTACTTTTAACATAGATTGTTTAATAAAATAAAACACAAACTCTTCGAATTATTAACATTAAAACTTTACTATAAATTAATAAATTTATCAATTATATATGTAATCTTTTATTATTTATAAGACATTTTTTTTAAATCACTTAAATTTATACCAGATATAAATTATCTATACATTATTACTGTTAACTACAAACCTCTGTGATTAAATCCAATCCTATTCTCCTCACCATCTCTTATAACAAACTAATTTCTTTAAGCATGATTCTATAGATAGGAAAATAATTCTGACCCAAAGAAAGGTCTCACTTGTCTTTAACTAGTTTAACCTCACCAAAATAAAATTATTTTTGGTTAAACAATGTGCTTATACTTACACTTTTTAACTCTTGATGAACCTATCAAATAGAGATAAATTTATTTCTTCAAATTTGGTTAACTTATGAAAGTCATTTTGTACAAATTATATGTGATACACTTGATCTCCAAGATTATTGTGGATCGATCTATATCAGAGACTCATGTGAACTAGAGAATAAGCAATTTGTAGAGACAACTTTAAGTTTTATATTTCTTCATTTTCATAGAGAAAAAAGAGACCTCAGTTGGTGCCATCAAAGCACTATACATTCTTAATAATAAATTTCCAAATTTATTTCCCTCTCAATTACACTACATTATTCTACATACATTATCTCAGCTAATTTTCAACACATAGTAGAGCAGATACTTCCATTGTGCAGCGAGAAATAGAATAATGAAAGCCAATGTACTCATGAGCTCCTACAACGAAGCCTACCTACCAATTGCATTTGCTTGAAAGTTCCTAAAGCCTTTAAAAAAAAGGCAAATTCGTGAATAATCTATGATCAGGGGATTCCAAGATAACACATTTCATCGAGGCATTCTGTTAAATAGTTCATGTGCCTTGTCTATGCTTCCATATTATGTGTATCCTGCAATCATGGCAATCCATTCGACCACATTTATTTGAGGTATTTTGTCAAACAGTTTACATGCCTTGGCTATGCTTCCACATTTTGAATACATGTCTACTAAGCTAGTTGCAACCACAACATCTAAAAAATTTCCTTGAATGGATGTCCATACCCTGTTCTGAAGCTCTCATTTTCGCACAGGCAGGGAGGCTGCTGGCAAAGGTTGTCGAGTCTAACTTTACAACTGCAGTTGCATTTGCTTGAATGTTCTCCAAGCCTTTCAAAAAACCTATTTTGTGTATATCCTGCTATCTGGCATTCCATCCACATTTATGTCAAGCATTTGGCACGTCCCTTGTCTATGCTTCTTGATTTTGTATGTCTGCCAGAGCATTTTCACATGCCTTTCCTCTGCAATAACAATATTCCACAAGAAGCTTTTATTTTATTGTATGTGATCAAACTCTGTACGAACATCTACCAAACTTTGCAGCGCAGGAACATTTTTTGAGTTTGGTTTGAATCATAGGCAGGAACTGGGCGGTTGACTGCTGACTGCAGTGGTTAACAGAACTGCTAAGGTAAACAGAAACTGGAGGCAGGTGAAAGCAACGAGAAAGACAAAAGTAAAATGGGCACTAAAAATGGGATGCTGGAATGACCAGTTAATAGTGGGCCCCATGGCACGTCCACACTAAGCAGTCAAAGCTTAGTGTGTGACATTTAAGCCAGGCCGAAGATATGCCCATGTGGTTTGGACATGATGATCAAAGGTGTTCAAAGGTATTATATCAAGAGTTTTAGATTCTAGATCATTTTGCAATGAAAGATGTGTTTGACAGTATGTATGTCTGGTGAAACAGGGTGCCTGAGAGAAATGAGATTTTTTTGCATTTCTCCCTAGTGAAGGTTCTGGTGTTGTGGATTTGGAACATGCTTATAATGTTTGTATCTACCTTCCATTGAAGTTTCAGGTTTTTAGTTGTTCTACAAGGTTGTTTGATGTGTTGGGTGTATGTGTCAATATGTCTAGTTGCATAGAATGAAGGTGTTCTTGAGTTTCAGGTGGTTGCAATAGTTGTGCAGAATATTCTGATGATGCTGGAATATTATGAGATCTCCTATGAATAGTGTGGAATGTTGTTGTGTGTTCTGCAAGATGTTTCTAGATTTTGAGAGGTGTGTTTGGAGTTGCTTGGTAGTGTTAGTGCAGGTTTATCTGACCTAGCATGCTAGCACTAATTATAGAGGATAATTGTTGATTGAGGAATTATTGAGAAGTGTGTGTGTATAGATTTGGGTCCCAATTAATTAGTTGCATGGTTTGGCATCACTTCTTTATATTTTGGAAGTGTTTGGTGTCATCCTATTTGATGTTGCATGATTGAGGTGTATATGTTTCATTAAGTCCAACCTAATTGCGATTGTTTTAGGTCATGTAGGATATAAATGTAAGGAGAATTTTTGTGTGGATAAAGTGTGAAGAGTGTGAGATGTGAAAGATGTGAAAGTGATCAAGTGTGTTGATCTCAGTGCGAGCCTTAATGCTTATGACTTCCTAATGCAGTGAGCAAAAGGTGTCTACATTTCAGTCTATTTAATGAGTTGTTTGTGCTTCAATGAGAATGATGAAGCAAAAAAATAATATAAACAAGAAAATAATGAGAAGAATGATGAGGATAAGAATGAGGATACATCTAGAGATGCAAAAGCAGAAGAAGAAGAAGAAGAAGAAGATCCAGTAAACTCTGGAAAGAATGGGGAAGAGGACTTGAAGGGAAAAGTTGTGGAATTTACAAAGACTTCTAGTGAATCCTTCGGCTCCTCCGAAGATTACTTGAAGAATCTACTAAGTTTTCAGCTCAAATTTTAGCATGTCGTGTCATCAAAATTGCTACAACTCCTAATGCAACAAGGAAATGTAGATTTGGACAAAATTTTCCCCCTCCACAAGTTACAATTGGAAGATGTATTCCATGCATATTCCTAGAAGGAGATCATTGAAACACATCAAAAGAGTGGAGAGCTGATGGAAGTAGTAAGGAATTACAAGAGGCCATACTCGATGTGAACATTAACACATCACTAAGTTCTGGTATGAAAAATTTAAGGTTATTAATTTATTCTTTCAAAGAGTATGCCTCCAATCTTAGAGGTGAAGTGGAGAAAGAAGTTGAAAAGAAGATAAATGATAAAAAGATGTTAGAGATTACTGAAAAATGTGCTCTTTCACATAAAAAGTTTCAAAATAATTTGAAGGATGCATAAGGGTGTGTAGATGAGGCAAAGGCTCTTTACCAATATGGCATGAAGTGGCCTGGAGACACATAGAGCATCAGGAAGGAGATGGTATCCATTGAGTCCCAAATCAACATTTCCTCCAGTGCATATGATCTGGCACTTGACCTGGTTGGAGACACAAGGAATGTTATAGAGGGTTTTCATAAGAATTTATTTCAGCTACAATCTCAAAAGGAGCATATCATTAAATTGTAGTTTGGAGAGATAAGGGACTTTGTAAATCCCAAATTCCTACTTATTTCATGATCCCTTTTGAGTGCTACCAAAGCTACATAAATGAATTTGTACCTAGCACTCTGGTAGAAGGAGAAGAGTTACTAATGGAGTTTGAAACTCAATGCAAATTTCTTGGGGTAGCCAAGGTCATGGGAAGAAGGAAAACATGCATGATAGACCCATGTGCAGAAGTTACAAGTTTCAACTTCTTCAGTTGACAACATTTCTTACACTTTATGCATTTTCAATTTTTAGTTTCATATTCTTTGTACATATGCCGAGTATATAGAGTAACTTGTACAAATTTTTTGGTTTTTCTCCTATACATGACCTAGGGGGAGTCAATTCAGTCTTCCATCTTGTACATATGCATATATTTCTTAGGGGGAGATTTGGTATATGTTAGAATAATTGTTGTAGGTGTCATTTTCCCTTGATGTCAAAGGGGGAGAATGTTTTGGAGATGTTTTGGTTATGTTAATGGCATGTTGACATCAATGAAAAAGGGGTAGATCATTGTTGGAAGAATGAGAAGGTTTTCATTAATGTTGTTGTTGGCAACATGAGCATGTAGGATATAGGCACAAGGTATACTATTATGTGTTGCAATGTTGTCATTGATATCAAAATTGTATCTTGGTGTGAAGAATTTTGTGCAGATCATTTTGGTTGGTTCTAATGTGCTTTGGAATGTTTGTGGAAGACAATATTGCAAGATGTTTTGATCTAGTAAAGGGTATGTGTAGGATCATCATGGAAAAAAATAGGCCCTTAAGTGGCAAAAAATTCAAAAAAATCAGAGTTAGGAAACTTGACGTAAAAATTTGAATAAGTTATCTATATTATTTCAAAAATATGTAAGAATAGAATTTGTAGAAAATTGAATTTAGTTTCTAAACTACTAGGTTTATTTAAAAAAAAAAAATCTATTTGGTGAAAATTTTAAATTTCAATGCAATAGTACTTAAATTTCAGGGAAAAATAAGAAGTAGGTGTCCTGTTTGACCACCTAACCACAATAAAATGATAATATTTTTAATAATATTTTAGATATAAGTAGAGGACTCATGTCCCGATGTGATGCATATTTTTGTATTTTTTTCCAAGTAAATAATTAATTATGAATTTTTATTACAACTTTTAAAAAATAAAAACTTGTATGTCTGACCACCTTAACTTGGTCAAAACTTCATGAAATTTGATTTTTATTTTTTTAATCTTATAGTATGTGAAACATAGAATGTGACACATGTTTCGGATTCAAAAAATGTGATACCATTTTAAATCTATAGATGTTTTTCAATCAGCCTATCAATTAGGACTTTAGTCGTAATTCAAATAGAGAATGAATAATAATTATTTATTAAATTCAAAGTAAAACATAATTTATATTGGTGGAAAGTTGAGAATCTCCTTTAAAAACCATTTTTGTTTCATCAATTTTGGGTTTAAAAGAAAAATTTGTCAGCCACATACCCTACACATACCCATCATATTGCCACTTTTTGGCCCATCATGATCCTGCACATACCCTAAAGCTAATTATAATGAAAATTGAATAAGTGTCAATTCAGATAATTTTGTGTAACAAAGCATCCAATTTTTGGGTTTGCACTGTTCTGTGAATGATCATTTCATTCTACAGTTCTAGCATAATATTTTTGATTGGTAGAAGCATCTAATTCCATAATTCCATCTTTTTTTTCTTTTGGTATGAAAGTTATGGATAAAAAAAGTTTGTCCTAGCAAATTATAGTAATTCCTATACAATGCATATGAGTAAGTGAGTCTGCACTTCTTCGCGGATAGAATTTTTTCTTTGCAGATTTAAGGAGATATTGACAGATGTCAATAATGTATGAATTCTAGTTGTCATGATGTTTTGAGGTACACGTGTCTAAATATGGGTATATAGTTGAAGAATTTTTTTATTAGGTCTTCTGCAGTGCCGACCTAACAGATATAAAGATATACGAAGGTTAAATAAGTGTGGTGGAGTTATGCGGAAGCTATTATAAGTCCATGCTGACCTATTTCAAAAAAAATTAAGGATTGAATCTTGGCACAAGGTGTGTGTGGAAGGTTTTGAGCTGAAAATTTATATATTTTATATTTTGTATGTTACATATAATTAGGTTGACCTAATTGATGTTATGATTGAAGTGGATATATATATGCTAGAGATCATTTTTGGTGTTTTGATGAGTGTGATTCATGTTTATGATGTGAATGATGAGAGTATTATTAGAGTAGTGTAAATGTAAGTTGTGAATGTTTAGTAGAAGATTAGAGTGATGTGAATGTAAATGAAAGCAAAGTGTTAGATCATAATCAAATGAAGTGTGTAAAGTCAGTTTATTTATCTTCATTGGAATTGTAATTCATGCATATGATAGATGCAATTGTAACAATTCAATCTAGGTTGTGAGCCACAAACTCTCTTCTATATTTTTCTCTCAGTGGGCAATGAGATCCCACTTAGACAGTGAGCCCACCTATAGTGAGAACTTCTATAAATATACTATAATTGGTTATAATATATTGTGAGCTAATCCTCACCATGGTTTTTCCCATTTTAGGTTTTCCACATAAAAATCCTAGTGTTCATGTGTTATGTGATGTTGATATTTCATGTTTTCTTTCATTATTGTAATTAAAGATCTACTAAATGGATTGGATGTTTAAATGTTTGATTGGTGTAAAATAATATTGATTCACCCCCCCCTTAGTATTTTGGGTTTTCAATAGTAAAATTTTCCTAATTTTTCTTTTTTGATTTTTTTGTTTAGGTCTCCATGTGTTTTGAAGGTTAGGTGCTCAATCTAGAGTATGTTGTGTTTATGTGTTCTTTTAAGTCTCTCTCTTCCTAGTGTTATGAGCTTGTGGGTAAAAAAAAATGTAAAGATGAAGTCTCAAGGTTTTGAGTTCCCCTAGAACCCCAAATATGACACCTCACATTCTTCATTTGTCTTATTAGGACCAAAACCAAGGGACTAAGTTATAAGTTCCTTGATCCTCATAGGGCCTCAGTTCTTGTAATGTATAATCATATAGTTTTGGAACTCCCTAGGACATCACATCCCCTATATTGATTTATTAGGTGCAGAGTCCTATGATGAATAGGAACCAAGGGACTAAGTCCCAAGATCCCCATTCTTAGGTTGATGCCTTTATCCCCTCATTCTTCATCCTCCCATGTTATCCATCTCTTTTTGTACCTATCTCCCTATATTTTCCCCCCCTAAGAGAACCCCAAAGCATAGCACTGTGTTTATGGTGTCAATTTTGTATCATATCTTGATCCATATAGTTCCTCTCCCTTGACTCATTCTTGGTCCTAGTTCTGAATTCCTCCCTAGACCCAATCCCTATCTCTAATCCTTTCATGCCAACTCTAAGTCCAACCCTAGATATGATCCATGTACTCTCCCATCTCTAGTTCACAATCCCTCCTAAGACCTGACCCTCAAACTTCTCCTTCACTCTCCCTAATGGTTCCATTTATACTTCCCTTCCTAGTTTCATCTCCCATCTACATAAGTGCAATTCCTTAGATCCCTCTTGGACCTAAAATCTTGTTTGGCACTTAAAATCTCAAATTTTGTTCTAAGGTCCCTCCTAGATTTGAAAACCCATTGAAGGGCCCAATTCACCTAAAAATCCTTGATAATTAATCTCACTTTCTATATTGACTTCCAAATCACTCCATAGTGCCATATTTGATCTTGCAACATTCAAAGGATGTCTTCCCACCCAAAATGTGACTCTAGAAATATTTCTTAAGGGTGGATGAAGATTTCTCATGTAGACTGTCAACAATGTTGTAGGTTATTTTGAATGCTCAGATATAAATTTAATTTTGATAGGAGGAAAAGGGTATGGATTTATCTACTGATATAAATATAAATATTTCTTATATCTACTGATATAAATAGAAATATTTCTTATATCTACTGATATAAATAGAAATATTTATATCTATTGATATAAATAGAAATGTGACTCTAGAAATATTTCTTAAGGGTGGATGCAGATTTCTTATGTAGATTGTCATCAATGTTGTAGGTTATTTTGAATGCTCAGATATAAATTTGATTCTGATAGGAGCAAAAGGGTATGGATTTATCTACTGATAAAATAGAAGTTACTCCTTCATTCAAATGGCTTATCATAATTATTTCTAATGGATTTATTCATGTTCCAAACAAATTTCAGGGTTTCAAGTGTTGAACATCCAATTACATGAGGAAAATGTGTTTCTAAAGCATCTACAAGGTTAGAATATTGTAGTGGGTGTCAAATATTTAATGTATGTACAAGATTTTTTGTGTACTTTCAAGGAAATTTATATCATTTTTATTAGATTTCATCCTTTCACACTTGATGATATTGTGTCGCCAAAAAATGTATAGTTGACATTTTTATGCTCATTTGAGTCTCTCTTATGGACTTTGGCTTGATTTTGCCTAGATTTAATGTTGTAATGTGGCGAACATGTTCACATTAGGTCTTGGGAACTTGTTAATCATTAAGACTTCTAGGTTGTCTTGTAAAGGTGTTGTGAAGTGTTGTAACCCACTTTCACACTTTTCTAAGACCCTTTCACTATAATTCACCTAAATAACTCCTTTTATCACTTACCAAGTCTTATTTCAAAGTGTTGTAAAGTGTTGTAACCCACTTTCATGCTTTTCTAGACTTGTCTTCACTAATTCAACCCTTTTTCATGTTTAAATGACCCCTTAATACACTTTCTGACCATTTTTAAGTGTGTTTTTAAGGATATTCCCATTGGACAACATTTAATTCCCCATAATTCCTGACACCCACTTAATTTTCTTAACTGGTACTAAGTGGCCAATAGGGAAACTTAGTCCTTTTTGGCACAAAACTCAAAATTATTTCAATTTTTTGGTGGGATTTTGTCCTCTAACCCTTGAGGTCGGCCTGTGATGTGTTATTTTTCAGGAAATTTAGTAAGAACAAGTATAAATAAGGTTTTTTCCCCTCATTTTTCATCTCCTATCTCCTACAATCTTCTAATCTCTTGCACTCATTAAGCATTCAATCTTACAAGCATTCAACCAATCTAAGCATAATCGAGTCATTCATTGGAGCACTTCATTGCATATCTTCAGATTTACACATCAAGGGTTTGGTAAGCTTACAACATTGCATGTTGTTTATTTGTCATCCCCTTTCCATTTCATTTCATTTCATAGGGTTTGATTACCAAAGTGGGGTTTGACCAAGGAAAATCCCTATAATCTAACCCTTAACCATTTTTCCCTCTTTGCATGTGTGTTTGTAGACTTTGTAGGAAAATTTGTCAAAGAAATAGGTGTTGAAAAGTGGTAAAGAAGTCAAAATAACTCTAATTCAAGCTTGGAGACACTTTTTATCCCGTTTTCTGCAAATCAAGTGCGGACACCCGTCAGAAAAGCAATTACAGACCTAAAGCTACAAGATTTTGTCCCGAGATTCCTAAAATCTGTAGGTAGACTAAGTCACCACTATTGGTAGATTAGTCCTGCTTCTAGGCATGAAAAGTGGTTTTTGTATTTTTGGATACCCATTTGGAAGATTCTTGTTCTAACAAATTTTCCCGAGACTAGGACTAAGTCGCTCAGCCTGGCATAGGTGTCCCAATCAACATTTTTAGCCAAATTTTCAGGATTCTAGAATCTCTCCACATCATATTTTAGATTCCAGGTGCACCTCTCCAATTTCGTTCTATTATTTCATCATTTGCTTGCATTTTTAGGAATTTTTGCATATCACACTATGTTTTCCAACACTTTGCATTTCTTAGGTTTTGCATTATTAAATCATTTTATTTTCAAATTAGTGCATTATTACATCTTAATTAGACATATTATAACTCATTTACAATAATATTGAGTGTAGACATTTGCATTTTGAACCCCATTCCCTTTCTCCTTTTAGGTGAAAAACCCTAGAAGGAGCTAAAGCAGTGTGGACAATCCAAAATCATTGCCCACATATATGAATGCAGTGCATATTTGATAAATGTAAGTATTTTTTGAATATCACAAACCTTGTGATCATCTCTTCCTTACATGTGGATTTATACAATATAATATTAGATTATTAAGTATATTTTTATTTCATAATTTATCTCTATGCATTTTATACATAGATCAACTCCTCTACTCTTCTCTTTGTTGTTTTCCCCCTCTTGAGAATTATGAATTTGTAACCCATTAGATAGGCATTGGTCTAGGAAATAGGTTATTCAATCACATTCTTTAAATAAACAAATATTTCACCAATAGTTTAGATTTAGTCTTGGTATTCATAGTTCATGATTTAATAGTTAAATAGGGAACCATATTTTGAGAACCTTATCAGATAAATCATGTATGATTTCCTTCATATTACACTTCCAAGATAGTTATGTCACCAACAACTATATAAGAGGTTATTTGAGAAAATTTAGTCAGTCTTTAACCTAGTGACAACCTTTGAGCTTAAACTCACATTGGATAAAACCAAACTATTATGTTTTCTTATTATATATATCACCTTTAATCCTATTTAGGATACCTCTAGGAACACCATTCTAGGTTTAAGTTGAGCCCAAAGTGTAGGAGATCTTGTCCACTATCATCAATTAGCCTCAAAATCTACATAGTTTATTGATGAAACTTGGTTTTATCTTCTTGAATACCCCTATCCTTGAAGGTGGGATTGTGTTCTAAGATTTTGGATCTATGGTTTTAGAACCCAAAAAAATGGCACCATTTTTAGGGGTGTAATTATTTTTCCATTATTGGGGAAGTATGAACCTAGTGCATATCTTAAAAACTTCCATAACTTGATTATCAATTTCAGCCAATGGATTTGAGTTTTTGTAGTTGATATCTTGTCAAATAATGCTAGCACAATGACACAATTCCAAGGAAATTTTAATTAGCAATATAATATTGAAGAACTTGGTGATTTGAGAAATTTTCATCCATTAATAGTTTATGGTAGCATTGTGGCTATAAATTATTGATTAGAAAAGTTCAAAAAAAAAATATTTCATTCAAAGAGTATCTAATTTTTCTTAGTCAGCCTAAAAATTAACCTCTTTGTGAAAAATTACATGGATATAAGAGGATAGCATGGATATCAATTAGCACATGCTCGAACATTACATTTAGTACAAGAAATTGACACAAAAATGGAAAGCTAGGGATGTTGGTGAATCTTCCAAACCAAATGATCATGAACAACTAAGTAAAAATAATACAAGTGATGCATTTGTAGATTTAAAACATCAATATCAATATACTTTAGAGAATTTAACAAAAAAAAATCTTACAAAATGAGGAAGAATGAATAGAAATAGTTATGACATGCAAATAAATAATATAATGATCGATATAGGAAGTAGATGTACATGTATAGGGATGTAAACATAAGAGTATATGGTATGCCAAATGAAAACATATAAACACATGTCATTGATCAATACCATGTTTCACATCCAAGGTCACAAGAGCATGTACATGATACCAAAATTATTGATGCAAATCAATAAATGCATCATAACAATGAAGAAATTCTAAAGAACCCTCAATGAGAAATTATATCTATTATTTCATGTCAAGAAAATAATATGAGAACTAGAAGTTAAAATTGACCAAATTTCCCAACAAGATCTACTCGATGAATAGGCTCAAATTCAAGCAACCTAATAATAAAAGGTAAATAAAGTTTACAATTAGCATAAGAAATAGAAAAACATAAAACAACATACAATGAATTTTTGCATTCAACATCAACAATAGAAAAATATAAATCAACAACATAATATGAATCAAAATAATAATTAGGCTCCAAAAAAATAGTATCAATGGTAATGCAGTTAGCAATAGAAAAATTAGTGATAGGAAATATGCCAAATTATCTTGGAAATTACATCTAAAGAAACCATCAAATGTTTATAATTTTTAAGTATCCTATAGAAGTAGAGAGGTATAGACAATTGGATTTATTTAGAACCTCTTCTATCCAAATCTAATTCCCAATAAAATTATAGGAAAATTGCCCAACTTTTAGGGAAAAAAATACAATCACAAGTGAAGAACATATAATGCATTTCATCAATGTTACACAATAATATAATATTGATGACAAGGATATGATGAAAAAATTGTTTGTGCATTCCTTAGAGGAAATTACCAAAGAATGGTATTAAAGTCTCCTAGATAATATTGATTCTTTTGAGAAATTCATGAATGTTTTCATGTTGTAGTACAAGGATAAAATTGATTCGAAATTTTTTATACATGAATTTACCACTATTAAAAAGAGCATACAAAAACATTGATGGATTTCAACAATAGATTTATTACTACAATGAGAAAGGTACCATTGTATCTTAACCCCAATCAGTCAATATGCCCTGTTCATTTTTACTATGCATTTAGTTCAAATATTGGGTACTTTTTAAGGGAAAAGGGTCTACAAACACTTATTGAAGCCTACATTATACCTATAAAAATTGATAATAATATGAGGGCTTCAGGTAAACACATCAAGAGATCAGATGTGGAAATATCACACCTAGATAAGATTACACCTACTAATCCATTATTTATTAAGGATAAATTGGATAGGCTAATGGGAATCATGAAGGGTCTACCATATAAAGTATCAAGGAATGAGAGAGAGCTACCACCTTAAAATTCAACAACTCATTTTAATGAAGGAAAAGGCTACACAATAGGCCTTATAACAAGGCTACTTATTTTAATGAGATACCAAAATTGAAGGATATGTAATAAACCCTTGAGTAGATAGTTTTTAGACAATAATATAAGGAAACACTAGATCTATTAAAGAAACAACATGTGAATTTTCTAGATTTTTCTTCCTAGTGTAAATCTTGTTTCTTTCCTCATGATGGACATAAAATTGTGTTGTTCTCTTTCAACAAGAAAAGATGAAGAATTTTCAAATGAGGAAGGTAGTATTGAGTACTACAAGGATGATATTGACTATTTGGATACTTTGGAGTATGATGTGATAAATGAAGCATTTTGTAGTGATATTTGTGATGTAGATGACCAAATAATTTAACATGAGTGTGGTGCTAGTTTGAATTATTATGATTTTTTTGTAATAATTTTGTACATTTGAGAGAGCTTATGAAGAAAAGATATTAAATAACAAATCCCTATAATGAGGACATAAAAATTCCTCACTAATGCAATAATAGTGCAAGAAAAAATGGGTGCTAGCTACAAAATAAGAAATTACTAGCATAGGGTCAACCTAATATTAAGGAAAGTAAAGCTAATCAAAATTGGACAAGGAGAAAAAAAGTGGCTATTGAAGTTGGAGAAAATTGATATCCCAACCAAGAAGGTGATGGAGAAAAGAAAAATCCTAGTGCAATAGTAAACAAGGAAGAAGTATATTCCCAAAATTCAAGAGCATGCTACACCATCACATGCAATGCTTATTTCAAAGACAAAAATCCCTAATGAGAAAGCCAAGAAAAATCTAGTAGCGACAATGAAAGATTTGGTTGGAGGTGAAGAGAAGAGGAAAGAACTAAAAGGTAAGGATTTTTTTCCCTTAATGCACTCATACCTATTTTTCTAGATGAGAATGATATATTATGTCACATGATACACCTCTTTCAAGCTATAATCATATTTCTATGGCATAAGTTTAAGGTAAAGTTAGGATCTTTGTGCTTATAAGTGGATTTCTCAAGATTTCAAAACATAGGGATGGGCTTATTTATTATTATTTTTTATTGATGTTCCAAATCATCTTATTGCCACAAATGGTGTAGAAAAGGGTAGAGATGATGAAGAAACTACAAAAGTGTATCTAGGGGCATCCATAGTTAATATACAACCAAATTTTTACCCTTTCTATATGTAGAGAAGGGGGATTCACTACTCATGAGTTCTCTTCATTTAGAGAGCCTTACGAGGTGAAGTTCCCTAAACTACCTCAAGGAACAACAAAAAAATTTCTAGAATCCGAAAGAGCAGGTCATGAAGATTCTTTGGACAAACTGACAAGCTCTCAACCAAAGGATAGTAGCACGAGATATAGATGACCACGTGGGGCGCTGGTGTCCTAGAGGCACGCTGGCTTCTCGTAAAAACCAAAAAGCAAGAATATCACAGAGAATAGTTAAATGACTACTTCTACTCTGATTGCTAAAAAACCTTAGAATACAGGAACGTAGCATAATATAATAGAACTAAAATAAAGAAGTATAAATGATGAAGTTAAAGAGGAAAAAGAAAATGCTTACAACTATGCAAGTGATGAAACCTCTAGCACACAAATATCTTTAAAACTTGCATGTATGATATCTAGAGAAAGTGTTGGGGCTGTATAGGGGTTTGCCTCAATCAAACCCCTGTTTTGGTGTTCCCACCTCCACGGACGACTAGATAGAAAGAGAGATAAACCAAAATTGAAAAATCATGTGGTGAAAGCAAAACTTGCTTAGGAGTAGAACTCGCACCACCAAATGTGAGTGATAAAAGCAAGCCTCGCTCGAGGAGGAGAAACTGTATCACAAAAGAGGTGATAAAAGCAATCCCCACTCGAGGAGGAAAACCTGTATCATGAAATGCGGATGCAATAGAGAGGGGATATGTAATACCAAGATGCTCGCAAGCATGAGATAAGGGATATGAAGTTGTAAGAGCTAAAGGAGCTGCAAAGAGGGAGAGAAAGAACAAAAGAGAGGGCTACTAGACCAAGAGAGTTGGAAGGAGAGCTTGAAAAGATGTAAGAATGTTGGCGTAGCAAGATATATGAAGTTATGCAAGCAAGAGTTGGAGAGTAGAAGGTTGAAGCCAAAGTAAGAGAGAAGCTTGAAGCGAAAGAAGAGTTAGAAGAACTTAGAAGGATAAATTAATTGAAAGAATAACAT
Organism: Sequoia sempervirens; assembly: GCA_007258455.2. NCBI lineage: Eukaryota > Viridiplantae > Streptophyta > Pinopsida > Cupressales > Cupressaceae > Sequoia > Sequoia sempervirens. Next base: position 84,733 of record VDFB02205061.1, on the reverse strand, counting down.
TTAATGAGGGAAAAAAAGCTTCTCTAGCCGTTACAAGGTGTCCCAAGCCCTTACCACCGACAAAAGGTGAAGACAAGTAGCAAGTATGCTCGAATGTAGTTTTTTAAGCGTTGAAACGTCTTAGGACGCTAGCATGGTGCATGGACGTCCGTGTGGCATGCTAGTGTCTAGTCATGCTACAAAATCACATGAATGGGAAAGGCACAAAGTTTGATGCAAAGTTGACACACAAAGGAAGCTACTGAAAAGAGGTGTTGAGCATCTTGAGAAGGGAAAAAGGCTAATACAAGGGCTAAAATGAGCCTACACAAGATGCTAAGGGAGTGGACACTAAAGAGGAAACAAGAATGTATGTGAAATTGCAAGGGGTGCAATTTTATGACTATACATTTTTCCCCCACTTTAGTGGGCATAAGAATCTATGCTAATATGCATGCTAAAGGAAATCTACTAAACATAAATAAAATCATATTCTAAAAGGATATTGTAGAGGAAGAAAATAACTCTTTGAACCATGGAAGCATACTCTCAGGCTGAAGACCTACAAAATAGATTCATTAGACAAGAAAAGCCCTGCACCAGACAACAATGTTAGCACACAAAAAACTAAAGTTTTTGAGTCAGCAAAGTAAAGAGACCTCGATGTAGAAGGTTCTCTCAGTACTATGTGTCATCCCCAAATTAAGAAATAACTCATAGAATAAATCTAAGATTTTGAAGAGAGAAAGAGCATATACTCAGGATGAAGAAGATGCAAATCTTCAATCTAGTGTATACAAAAGAGAAGAGAAGAGAAGATAATTTAATAATGTAAGTGCCTCACAGGCCCGCAGACCTACAAGGAAGGTATCCTCCAAGATATCTCACATGAAGGATACCCAAAAAATCACCTTATAGACCCATAGACCTACAAGGAAGCATCCCCCAAGATCTCTCACATGGAGGAAGCCCAGAGGTGTAAGTGCCCTATAGGCCCACAAACCTACAAGGAAGGCATCCTTCAAGATCTATCACATGAAGGAAACCAAGAAAGCACCCTACAAACCCACAGAACTGCAGGGAGGTATACCCCAAGATCTCTCACATGGAGGAAACCCAAAGAAAGTGCCCTACAGGCCTATAGACCTACAAGGGAGCCACCCCCAAGATCTCTCGCATGGAGGAAGCTCAGAAGAAGCATTGCACAGGCCTGCAAACCTGCAGGAAGGTATCCCCCAAGATCTCACACATGGAGGACACCCAAGGGAAGGGGACTCTACAGATTCAGAAAGAGGCTTCACAAGTGCACCTGTAAAGCGACATGTTTACCCACAAATAGAACATGCCAGAAAGCAGCCACATAGGCAAGTAAGCAAATAGCCGCACAAACTGCTAGAAAGTTGGAAAAATTTCAAAGGGGTCCCTTGGGAACCCTTGAAAAGAAAAATGGGTCAACTCAAGGGACACTACATTTAAAAGTCACAGCGAAGAAGAGAGGGGGTTCTTTAGAAGGACACACATTTCCAGAATGAGTTATCACTTCCCCCAACATACAGGGGAGGAGAACCATGCCATATACTTACAACATGCAAGATAGAGGTAGACCTCGATATCACTTGTTATTTGAAGAAGAGGTAGGTGCATCAACAAACAAATGAGTGATGACACCTGAATCAACAAGTTGTATTTTTTCCTTCAAGGCCTTACATTCACAAGTGGAATGGCTAGGCACTTGATGGTATGCACATAAAGAATTCTTTTCTTTATCATTTTTTATGATATTTCTTATGTGTAGGAGAAGGAAGAGTAATCAAGCAGGCTTTTAGAAGCCTCAAAAAGATATGCTCTTTCTTAGAAAAGGAATGAGGAGCAAGAAGCAACCCTTTCCCTTGTGGACAAAGGTTTGACTTCCCACAAGAAGAAGGCACGAAGGTAGAAAACAATGGAGGATCTACATGGAGAGTATTATTCCGAAAAAAGGGATCATACTCCTCTATGAGATTTCCATCATCTTTACTGACAGGAACCAGCATTAAATCCTTTAATAGAGGTGTGATTATCTTCCTTAGAGGGGGAAGGATCAACATCAAGGACATTACAACTATTGTTCACATTACTCCGTGATACAGAAGGGTAATCATCTTCGATAGCGGGTTTGGACAATGTTATTGGAAGGTCTAAGTGGATAGGGCTAACTTTACATTGTCCAGTGAATTATTTTGTAAAGTCTAGAGAATCCCAATCATCACCAAGACATGCATTCCCTTAAGAAGAGGTAGAAGGGGCAGACTTACTACTCTTTTCTTCAAAGGAATCTTCTTCAGGGACATATATCTCAAGAGTATCCTTTGTAGTAGGTACTACTAGAGTAGACATCGACACATTGGAAGAAACTGAAGGAATAAGAGTAGGCACAACCAAAACCTAACCAGGAGTTGTCATCTCACATAAGTGCATAGCCTCAGAGTCAGCCCTGACTGTGACTACTTTATTATTTCAAATGAATTTAATAGATTTATGCAAGGTAGACGGGACTACACCCATAGCGTGAAACCATGGTCTACCAAGAAGAAGGTTATATGGTAATTTTTCTGATGACATACACAAGGGTAGGTACAGTAATGGGTCCAAACCTCAAAGGCAAGACTATTGTTCCTAGGGCTTGTTGACCAACATTATCGAACCCACAAATAACAACAGAGGAAGCATTAAGAGAAGATGAGTCAATATTAATCTTAGGTAATAGATTAATGTTGCATGCATTGAGTGTCAAACCGATATCAACAAGAGTACGTCTAACATCGATATTATTAATATTAACTATAATCATCAGAGGATTTTCTTGCTTCTAAACTTCTAGGTGAAAGTTCCTGCAGATAGAATGTAATATTCGATGAATCTACATGAATATAATCTATCAATGCATCAGCATCTGTCAGCCTAGCGGAAGAAGGAAAGAAGATCTTTTGCAAGGCTTCCTGAAGCATACCTTGATAAACCAGAGTAGACTGAAGCAAGTCCCATAGTGAAATCTTAGCCGAAGTAACTTGGAGTTGCTCAATAAGATCATAATCACCAGGTGCTTTAGTTGTAGGTTTAGGTGCTTGAGGAAGACTTGGTTGTTTATTCATTCTATTCTTATAAGTATGGGCTTTCGCTCTATAAGAGGGAGCCTTAGGAGAGTCGTCATCAAATGAAACACCATTAATAGAACAAGCCCTTTTAGGAGGACTAGCTGAAGTCACATAAATGAATGGTCTCTTAGGCCTTTAAGGGGAAACAAAGACAAAGATTAAATTTACAAAAGCATCACAACTAGTAGGGTGATTATTTGAAGACATGTTCTCAACATCAATCCAAATAGGATCAAATATGAAATAATTATTTGAACATTCTCAACATCAATCCAAGGAGGATCAGATGTGGAAGGAGGTTCATCATTCACTAATGCATTATCTCTAGAAGAGAGTGCATTGGAATGGAGACAAGATTCATCATTCACCAATGCAACATCTCTAGAAGAGAGTGCATTGGGATGAAAAGATTCGCCATTCACTAATGCATCATCTCTAGAAGAGAATGCATTGGAACAAAAGAGAGACTCATCATTCACAGATGCATCATCTCTAGAAGAGAGTGCATTGGAATGCATAGAAGGTAGAGTAACTTAAAGAAAGGTATCAATGATTTCATCTTCTTCCGACAAAATATCCTCTGAAGCTAGAGGGCTTTTGTGAGAAGGATCAAAGATATCAAGTGACATAGGCAAGGCCAAGTCACCATCACATGCATGAAATGGAATATCATTAACATTTTGAACAAAATTAGATACTGAACTAATAAAAGAAGATATTAAATTCAATACAATTTTTTTTTGTATTTTCTATGTTCTAGTAATTCGCATTTTCAGAGGTCTTTAGAGAGGAATTTGAGGTTGGAACTTGAATTAGTCCCTAAAATTCAATTATTGAAGGCACTACTATTCTAGGGAATAAACTAGTTCTCTAGGAGACCTTTCCAACGGTGCAAATGGTTCTGAATTCCGAGCACCGAGTCAAAAGTTATGACCCCACCAAGTAGGGGTAAATAAAGTCCTAGTTTTTTTGAAATATGCCCTCTTCACGTCCAGTTCACCAAAATGTAGAGAAGGGGGATTCACTACTCACGAGTTCTCTTCATTCAGAGAGCCTCACAGGGCGAACTACCCTAAACTACCTTAAGGAACAATAGTGAAAGTTCTAGAATTTGAAGATTCTTTGGACAAACTTACAAGCTCTCAGCCAAAGGATAGCAGTGCGCGATACGAACGACAATGCGGCATGTTGGCATCCCATAGGAACACTGGTGTCTCGTACAGACCAAAAAGTGAGAATATCACAGAGAATAGCTAAATGAATACTTCTACTCCGATTGCTAAAAAGCCTTAGAATACAGGAAGGTAGCAGAATATAATAGAACTAAAATAAAGAAGTATAAATGATGAAGTTAAAGAGGAAAAAGAAAATGCTTACAACTATGCAAGTGATGAAACCTCTAGCACATAAATGTCTTCAAAACCTGTATGCATGATATCTGGAGAAAGTGTTGGGGCTGTATAGGGGTTTGCCTTAGTCAAACCCCAATTTTGGTGTTCCCACCTCCATGGACAGCCAAATAGAAAGAGAGAGAGATTAACCGAAATGGAAAAAGTGTGTGGTGAAAGAAAAACCCTCTCAAGAGTAGAACCCGCACCACCAAATGTGAGTGATAAAAGCAAACCCTGCTCAAGGAGGAGAACCCGTATCACAAAAGAGGTGATAAAAGCAATCCTCGCTCGAGGAGGAAAACCTGTATCATGAAATGCAGGTGCAATAGAGAGGGGATATGTAATCCCAAGATGCTCACAAGCATGAGATAAGGGATATGAAGCTACAAGAGCCAAAGGAGCTGCAAAGAGGGAGAGCAAGAACAAAAGAGAGGTTTGCTAAAGCCAAGAGAGCTACAAGGAGAGCTTGAAAAGATGTAAGAATGTTGGTGTATGATGATATATGAAGTTGTGCAAGCAAGAGTTGGAGAGTAGAAGGCTGGAGCCAAAGTAAGAGAAGCTAGAAGCAAAAGAAGAGTTAGAAGAACTTAGAAGGATAAATGAATTGAAAGAATAGCATTTAATGAGGGAAAAGAAGCTTCTCTAGCCACTACGAGGCATCCCAAGCCCTTACCACTAACAAAGGTGAAGACAAGTGGAAAGCATGCTCGGAGATAGTTGTTTGAGCATTCAAACATCATAGGACACTAGTGTGGCACGTAGATGTTTGTGTGGCATGCTAGTATTCAAACACATCACACTACAAAATGATGTGAACAGGAAAGGCACAAGGTTTGATGCAAAGCTAACACACAAGGGTAGCTACTAAAAAGAGGTGTTGAGCATCCTAAGAAGGGAAAAAGGCTGATGCAGGGGCTAAAATGAGCCTACACAAGATGCTAAGGGAGCGGACACTAAAGAGGTAGAAAGAATGTATGTGAAATTGTGAGGGGTGCAATTTTACGACTATACACTATACGAATGGTTTTTGTGTAAATATAGGTTAGACTCAAGTTCATCTAGAAATGTCATGCCACTTTAGGTTATGAATGAATTAGGATTGCAAGTATCCAAGACTTATAGAAAAAAAATTTATTGACTCAAGAGAAGTAAATGTCATTTTAGTTTTTAATAATGTAGAAGTTCATCTTGCATTATACACAAATAAATTATTGTGATGAACATAAGGATGAACCTATTGGCCCTACTCCTCACCCTTTTGATAGCAAGGAAGTGAATGATTTACGAAGCATGCTATTTGATGTTTCATGTTCGAAGGATAAAGTAGGTGAAATTGATTTCCTAGTTTCACCAAGTGATGAACTATCTATATTTTCATTTAAGTTGGCATTCCAATGCATGGACAATATTTTTGAATATGAATATTTATTGTTGGGGTTGAACATTGGTCACAAGAATGGAATTAGGTGTCTACGATTTTTTCATACTTTGAGCTGATAGTGCAATAGGTAAAGAATGTATATGTAGCCAAGGAAAAGATAATGAAATATATAGGAATATTGTTTGAGATAACATGGAATTATTTGATGCAATTGGCATCAAATGGTTGGAAAAGTCAAATAATTTAGAAGTTGATGCTCCAAAAGTTGTAGCATCTAAATATGATTTGGAAGTTTTTTTTTCCACACATCATTATAATGTGGATATCCTCACAAGACCTGATATACTTGACAATATATGTAGATAGTAGTACTTAATGAAAGTTAGAAAAAATACAATTTCATAACCTTAAAGTATTATTTTTACAACCAACTCATTGATGGTAAAACATAGAAAAATAGGTGGGTTGACCAAATTGAGGTTGATGAACCACTTAGGGGACCTATTTCTCTTTTATTTCATTAGGAAATGAGATCCACACAATGAAATGACTTACAACCTTTAGGTGAATCAGGTTGAAAGTGTGAATCTATAGATTTTCTTTTTTTACAAGGATGGGAGTGTAGGTCAACAACTCTTTGGGGAGAAAGATTAAAAATAGAAAATAAACTCTAAAATCTAGTCTATAATTTGGATTTAATAGATTAAGTTCAATAATGATGGAACCCACAATTTTTTTGAAAATCTGGAAGAGATAAATGTTGTGTACCTCTCACAAAATGGTGTTTTCAGAAGCTGTCTGAGGACCCATTCGCTATAACTCATTCACCCTATAGTGAATGGGTCCTAGGTAGGGCTCTTCGAAATTTGTTTTTGGGTCCTCTGATCCTGTATCTGCACTACCATATTCTTGATTTTCATAATCAAACAGTTGGAAATAAATCTGGGATCTGAGTTTCTGTGAGATGACAACAAAGGTGACAACTTTGACAACTTTGCAATTTTGTACTCTTGAGATATTCAACTTTTCTTCAACCTGTAAATCTGCAACACACAAAGAGAGGGGAAAGATGTTTGTTTTTGGTGAATGGGGGTTTTCCTTGGTCAAACCCCGTTTTGGTAATTAAACCTCAAAATGAAATAAAATAGCATGGAAGGGATGATGAATGAACAACTCAATGTCATAACTCACCAAACCCTTGGATGAACCTTTGAAGGACTAAAATCTAATGTTGATCTTGCATGAAATGACTTCAATGGATGTGGATCTTGATACTTGAATCTTGCTTTGAATTTTTGACTTGAATGCTTGGAATAGATTTTGAAACCTACATCACAATGTGAACTCCAAAACCATGCATGATGCAAGAAGACTTTGACATGACAATTGGATCTTGATTGCTGCAATTAATCTTCAATAAATATTCTCTTGAAAGCCTTGAAATTCTCTTGATCATAAAATTTTCTATAGGAATTCTCACTTTAAATTGCTAGGTGAAACATAGTGAAATAACCTTATATTTATAGGTATGTATCCTTAATTTCCTAAAATTCAAATATCACAAGCCGACATCTGAATATAGATTTGAATATGCTAAAATACCACCAAAATCATAATTTAAATTAGGGTCCTAAGTCTAAGTGAGGACCCATTCACTCATGGTGAATGGGTCCTAGGTCACTCACCTAGGACACACATTGCTTAATGAAAAGTGTTATGTTAAGGCATTAATGAATGTCGGGTTTCCTCTTCAGAAAATGTGATTAATTAGTCTTGGATTTGAATTAAATGGTCCAATTAAGGTAATTTAACCTCAATTAGTTAAGGGAGCCCTAAATAAGTGTGAAAGTGTAAAGGGGTACACTTTACAACACCAAAAATAAGGCACAATTAAGTCCATTTTAATTAATAGGGCCCTAAAATTAATGTGAATATGTAAAATACATATTACAACACTAAATTAAGGCATATATAATTTCATTTTAATATTAATTCCTATTTAAGAGTGAGAATGTAAAAGGGATACATTTTTCTACACTACATTTAGCCCCCACTTTAGTGAGAGGATGAGCACCAATGAAAACGTACACTAAAGTAGACATTCAAAACATATGTATGCAACAATGAAAAAGATACTCAATCATACAACATCAAATACCTAAAATAAAAGGTGAGAACAAATAAGGAATATCAAGCCTTGGCTATCCAACACAAAGTGGAACACATCTTAGCTATTTGTCTGAAGATGTTCACAAGTGGAACGCGATGTCCATTATGCAAACAACAATGTGCGATCACTCTAGGATAATGGAACCTTAGGTTGTCCACTAAGTGATCCCCCAAGAAGTGGATTAGTGAGAAATTCATGCCAGGTCTATAGGCTCTCAATGTACTAACAATACCAAAGTTATTCCTCTGATAACTCTGAAAAGGCACCACAAAAATTGTGGGCTTCATAAGGCCTAACAAGTTGTATTATGCTAAGCACCCATGAGCAAGGCAAGGCTCCATTGGAAAGCAAAGTGTGTTATGCTTGGTGGCCTTGAAAAGGGTTCAGGATTCACAAGGTTAGCAAGCTATATTATGCTAAACACTTATGAACAAAAATGCAAGGTTTACATTCAAAGGAATCTTTCTTTGTTCATGTAAGGTCTCTTCTTAGGGAACATCATGCCTAATGTCTCCAAGAGAGGACAAGTCAAGGGTAAAAGATTCACAATCTTAGGGAATGCAACATGTAGCATCACCACTAAGAGGAAAGTCTTATGCTAAAAAATATCATGCTATAGGAGGACATCAAACCCAATGGCATGACCAAGAAAAAGATGCATCACAAGAAGAAAGAAAATCACACAATGAAACATGAGGAATACCAAAAATTTCAAAAATAATACCAATGTATGCCCCCACTTTAAAGAAATTGCTAGCACCATTGGTGGGAGAAATTTTCTTTAAAGTAGCCAATAATCAATGTTAATCAGTAAAGAAGACATGAGAGCTTATTCAAAAATCCCTATGCCAAGTTATATGTTCCCAAAAGAAGCTACATCATGAAAGAGAGGAAGGGGTTTCCCCCAAAATGAAATCCCAAAACACATAACATATCCACACATTTGGGACCAATATATCTTTACTAGAATGTTGTTATAGAGCTCAAAAATGTCATCATTCCCCAAATACTCATAGAACAGGAAGAATGACACATAGAGAGTTAAAACAAAGAAAATTATTTTTGGGCCAACATGGAAGAGACCTAAATGTCTCAATGCCCTGCATCATCCCCAAAAGTAAAACATAAGACAAGCAAAAAGATAAAAGGTTTACAACATAGAGAAGAATGTGTGTACAAATAGAGGAATAACATGAAGAGAGATGCCTCAAACATAATAGTACAGGGGGATCACATTATGCACATGTAATCACACAAAGAACATGGAAAATAAATCAAAGAAAAAGACTCGTAAGGCACATGTGAGTCAACTTATAGCAGGTCATTTGCATCCTAATCTTGATTAGTATATGAAAAAGGTGGATAACTAGCCAAAGGGACGATATCAAGTGCAAAACTAGGAAAAGGCTATATAACCCCTTGCCCCCATTTAGTACAAGACAAGGATGAGTCAAGGTAAGTGATGAGAAACATGATAGAATGAAAATCAGTATCAATTAGAGGAACTAGGTGCATCAACAAAAGAAAGTGCACTAAAATCCTTAAGATGTTGAATTTTATCACTTAGAGCCTTACATTCATTAGTATAATGACCATGAACTCTATGATATGCATAAAATGAACTCTTATTGTAAAATTTCATTTATGTTCTTGGAGGGAGAGATATCAAGTGATCTTGGAGGAGTCTCGACAAGATACTCTCTTGATCAAGAATAGGGGATATTCCTTTCTTAGCACAAGATTCCATACACATAATAGGTGATAAGGCCTTAGATGAAGATGGAGATAAAGGTGGTAAACCTATATCTTTATCGAAAGAGTACGGTATAGAATTCACTTTTTCTCTATCATTTTACTATGTGTTTTTCATCGTATCCATGTTTAGGAAGGAGTTTGTGCCCAAGACCATAACATTATTCCAACTCAAATGAGGAGGTTTTATGCTTCTGAGAAGGATTGAATTCTTCACAAGAACACAAATCCTTTTTAAGTGTCTTAAATTTACACATCTTCCTCTCATGAGGGATGGGAGTTAAAGAGCCCCCATCACCACCATGGGGTGATGTTGTTGACGTAGAACTAAGTTGAGTAAATGAAACACAAAGTTGTTTTTGTTTAGATTGTGAGATTTTGTACTCTCCCATAAAGGAGGGTGTAAAATCTAATGAACCCCAATCATCACTAAAACATGTTTCTGAAGAGGCATCATTTGTATATGACTCTTTGGACTTTGAAGGTGAGATTTTGGACTCTTCGTTGAAACTAGGTGTAAAATCTAACGACCCCCAATCATCACATAAGAGTTTTTTTGTAGATGAAATTCAATTAGGATTAACATCAACTTGTATAGGTTCTACTTTAGAATTTGGAATCTATGGCAACAAAAAATGTATCCCTCTACATTTCCATGCTTGTTTGGGCCCTCCCTGTTAAATTGAGCTTATTATTTCCTTGATTTAGTGTTGTAATGTGTTTAACACATTCACATTAGGTCTTGGGCCCTTGTAAACTAAATCAACTTAATTGTACCTTATTTAATGTGTTATAAAGTGTTATACCACACTTTTAAACTAATCTAGGATTTTCATTTTTAATTGGGCTTCTTTATGGTTTAATTGGCCTTATTTTGCATCCATGAGTCTTAATTAATGCATTTTTTTAGGATAACCCTGACATAAATCAACATCCAATCATAATTCATCTCTTTTTGGATTGTATGGCCTAGATTTAGTAATTTTAGACTCATACACCACCTTGGGCATATGGGTCCGACCTAAGTTTTGGGGCCTTGATCTCGATTTCACATGAATCTAAGCATTTCTTAAAAAATGTGTCCCAAAGCCTAGCCTAATGGGACTCACACGCCACCTTGGGTGTATAAGTCCCGTGTGGCTTAAAATTTAATTAAATTCATATTCTTGGTAGGATTTTATTCTCCTAGATATGATGTTGGCTTGTAGTGTTGTAATTTTGGGAAATTGGGCATAAACAAGTATAAATGCAAGGTTATTTCACTCATTTTTCACCTAACAAGTTGAATAATCATCTTAATAGAAAATTGGTGGTTAAAAGAGCATTCAAGAGTTTACAAGAGCATTCAAGAGCATTCAAGAGACTTCAAGAGTGATTATCAAGTGTTTTGGAGCATTATTCAAGTATCAAGCATCATGTCAAAGTCATCATGCATCATGTTTTTTTTTTAGCTAACAATTGTGAAGTGGGGTTTCATGATTCAAGAAAGCTTTCAATTCAAGATATATTACATTCAAGAAATAGAAATATCTACATCCATTGGAGCCATCTCATACATGTTTGTAGCACTCTATTTTTAGGGTTTGGTGAGTTACAACATTACATTTTGTTCATTCATAGTTCCTCCTTTCCATTTGATTTCATTACAAGATTTGATTACCAAAATGAGGTTTGACCAAGAAAACCCCTTTCCACTAACAAAACAAAAAATTTCCCTCTATTTATTGTGTAACTTGCAAATCTAGGTTGAAGACCCTCTAAGGAGAAAGATTGGAAATAAGTTGTCAAGTGTGCAAAGTTGTCAAAGTGGTCACCTTGTTTAGAAGATCATTAAAAGGCATATATAGAGAAAAATTTGATATTTCAGATCTAGAAACTAGGTTGAGAAGACATAGTAGAGGTTGAAGAGAAGATTTAGGTCTTGATTCTCTGAAAAAACCAAGCAAGACTAATACACCATTTTTGGCATATGAGTCCTAGTACATCCAAGTTTCTAGATTTCAAGTGTTTCAAACTTATCTCTGCCAGATTCATGTTTCTACCTAGAAACCCTAATTTGGGACTAAATTTCCTAGACTAGCATATGATTCCCAATAGACATTAAATTCAACATTTCCAACATTTTATGTCTTCAATCAGGTTGCTACAGGTTTCCAAGTGCCCCTTTTCATTTTTTTGGTTTTCTATTATGTTTTGCATACATTTCTAGGTCATTTAGTGAATCTTTGCATACCATTAGGTTTTGCTTGTTACTAGTATTTCCAAGCCCTATCTTGGTGGTGAACCCATCTTTAGTCATTAATCAAAACCTAGGACAACCTTTAGCAGATCTCTTTCCTTCATCCCATCCTTGGATTGAGATCTCTAAGGTTTCCTTGAATGAAATAAGACAGTGAAATAGAAGGAGCCCTATCTCTTCAAAGATGGAAACCCTCTTTCCATTTCCGATGTTTCATTTTGGTGAACCTACATTTAGAACATCTTAATTATGATTTGGAGTGCATCATCATCCTAGATCTAGCTTGTATTAACATTGCATTAGGGTTTTGCATTAGTTAATTTCCATCTAGGGTTTCTAATTCTTGCATTAGTGAAATTGCATATAGGTTGCATTTTTACATGTTGCATCATTGAATACTATCTGAAATCTACATTTTCACTTAATTTAGACATCATACAAACTAGAAAGCATAACCTTCACTCACAATTTTTTGAAATCTTTGTAAAAACCCTAAAGTGGGACTCATACGCCCCTCTCGGCGATTTAGTCCCAATATAGGTATTTTTCTTGATTTTTGCATATTTTTTGGTGACTGTTATTTAGCATTTAAACCTCTAAAAAACCTTGATTGGGACTCATACACCCCTCTGGGTGATTTAGTCTTGTTTCATATTATAAACTGTATTTTCCAACATTGAAAATTTTGTTTCTATGTTTCTACTTGTTGTTAGTTATCTATTTCAACTTGAAGAGTTTCTATTTTCTTCATTTCCTTGCATCTAGCTTAATTTAATTTGAATCAAAATTAGAGCATTACATTTATCTTCTATTTGTTGCACCTTTCATCTCCTTTATTGTCCCTTGTATGAGCTTTTCTAATTGGTGTCCTATTGCTAATACTATAGTGAGATGTAGTTCGAGACTCGTGTAATCCTATGATATCACAATCATCATGGATCTTGGGTTATCTAGCTCTTTCACTACTAGTGTTGACACTAGTTCACTAGGTATGGACCATACCCTTAACAACTCTTTTCCTTCAAGTAGTGTGACAAATGTTGAGACAATGGTTGCTATTTTTCTGCAAGAAAACATAATCCAAATTCATGAAGACTTATCAAACCTACAAAATAAAATAAGTATTGTGAAAAATTCCACCACTACTATCCCTACCATAGATAACATACATCACATGCTTGAAAGTGAAGATGGAGTTGACCTTGTGTGTAACATAGTTCAGATTTTTGGAAAACATCTCACCTCAACCACTAGTTGTGCCTTACCTTCAAACAATGTGCCAAGCCAAGGAGGAATTCAAATCCATCTTCCCACAACAATTGCCTCTATTCCTACCTATACCAACCCTCAAGTTGTAACAACAATGCAACCTACTAATAATGTGATTCCTTCATTGGCTATTTTTGCTAACATCCCTAGTACCTTTGTGGCATCGTACATCATATCTCCTACCACTCTATGACCCATAATCATTCCATTCACTTGTCCCTCGAACACATACACACCTCCACCATATTCACCTCCATCTCAAAATGCAAACAATGATCCTCTCATAAATCAACTTTTGCAAACCATTTCACCCCTTTAAAAGCAATTCTCCACCATAAACCAAAATCAAAATGGCCAACCTACATATTGTGTCAAAAGCAAACCCTTATCCTTGGAGATATTGTAAAAAATGATGCCACAAGGTATAGAGGTCCCTAGATTCAAGAAATATGGGTGGAAAGGAGATCCTTCTAACCATGTTTCTGCTTATACTACCGTATACAGTGAATTTCTTCTTGAGGACAAGCTCTTGGCTAAGTTTTCCCTAGATCCTTGAAGGATACCGCCTTAGAATGGTTTTCTTCATTACTGAAAAACTCAATTCGTTCATTCAATGAACTTTTTGAGGCATTTATAAACCATTTTCAAGTGCCTATGACCCCTAAGATGACCTTAGCCAATTTGATGGCATGTAAGCAAAAAGAAGATGAAAAGATTACTAACTTTATTTCACGCTATCAATCACTTTATTCCCAAATCGACATAAAGATTCTTGAACCTCACCTTCAAAAGTTGTTCATAGAAAATTTGCAAAGTAAGATACAATTATAAGCTTACCATGATGAAATTCCCCTCCTTTTTGCACTTGTGCACCACCCTTCATGATTATCAAAACTCGATTAGTAGTCATGAAACAAAACCCACCTCTAGCCATTTGAGAAGTCTAAATCCACAAACCAAAATAATTTTCAACCTTTTAGAAAAAAAAATAAAGGCTTCCTTCAACTTAATCCCCCTCAACAAACAACTCAACTTTTTTATACCCAAGTGGCTACTATAAGGAAGACAACTCCTTTCACATTTTGGGATTTGGCTAGGCAATTCACTCCCTTACTCAATACCCTCCATAGCACAATATCACAACTTCTAGAACAAAAAATGGTCACTTTACCTCCTATTAAGATTCCTGATCCTAATAAATCTTTACCTCTAAGCTTTAGATCAAATGCTTATTGCCATTATCACCAACAAAATGGACATGACACAGAACATTGTAAGCATTTTAAACATCTTGTGCAAGACCTCATTGATTCTAGAAAACTTCAAATTGGAGGTGTTAATGATCAAGGAAATAATTCCATTTCCCCTCCCAACCAAAACTTGCAAATATTTACCAATCCTATGCCTAATCATAATATTTCCTTTTTCAAAGCTAGTGAAACTACAAAGAATAATGTGATGAATGTTGACACGGATGATGAGAACATGGATACAATTCAACAAAGTCCTATGGATACTATTTAAAAAGGTCCTATGGATACTATTGAAAAAGGTTTGATTGTGTTGATCAAAACTAAACCTTGTAAGGGCCTAACTAAAAAGCCTCTTGATATTGCTTTCTCATTTAAGGATATTATTAGAAATGCACCTGACAGTCCTCTTTACATAGCCAACCAAATTAATGATAAGACCACTAATGAGATATTAATTGATCCCATCTATGGAGAGGATTTGATCACTAAGGAATTCCTACTTGTGCATGAAATCTATCAAGAAAAATATGGCAAACCAAAAATTTGGATAAATATGCATAATAGTTTTGCATGCCCTACAATTAGATCGATAACCCTTCTTTTACAAATAGGACCGAAAACATTAGATGTCTCATTTTCCATCATCTCGACGTCACACCAATTTTGTGTGAATCTTGGTTATGTGTGGCTATGCTCCATGGAATTCATCCCTTCAGTCATGCATAAATGCTTAAAGTTTCCATTTGACGATGAAATATTTATTGTGCATCATAGTACCTTTAACCCTTTGTCTTCCCATGGAAACTTTTCATTAGATTTCTTTTGGCTAGAACCCATGGAACCTATTAAAACTCGAGAAGACTTCTTTTTCATATCCTATCAAAAGTTTAAGGAAAAATGCATAGCAAAACTATCCCTTACAAACATCCCTCAACATATGACCAAGCCCACCATCCTTGACAAAACCATGTTGAACCTAAATACATTCCAAACAACCAAGACCAACCTAAGACAAATTCTTTGCCCATTTCTTACAAAATACCAAGAGATAATGAAAACAATCCCATCACACCTCCTAAGATAAAGAAAATTTACAAAGTTAAAGAGAAAGTGGTTGAAAAACCTCCTATGGTTCCTTTCATTCCTCCTCTTAGGGAAGAAAAAAAATCTATGGTTGATAAACCCGCTCTTACACAAACACAACTTGATAATCGTACTAAAATAAATAGACATGATCAAGAATGTAGGCATAGGTGTCATGCTCTTGCTTGAAAGATTGATGAAGAAAAAAACAAAGAAAATAAAAATCCAAACTTGACTAAAGCAATGCATGATGAATCTCCCCCTTCACCAAAACAAAAAGATCCTATACTGCAACTGCAACAGGAGTTAAAACCTTCTTTGGAAATTATCATTTGACCTCTTGTTGTGATTAATTTAGATGATGAGGAGGGGATTTCCAAAATTGATGAAGAGGTGCATAATGAATTGAATACACAGTTTTCCTCTTCCATGATCTTAAACAATAATTCTCCTAAGAAGAGTGTTGAACTTGGTAATGACCCTAGTTCAACACTTGTTATTGTCCCTTTGACTAGTTGTCTACCTTTTGTATATGATGAACACAATTGGGATGTCGATGACTTGCTAATAGGTTGAATCACATGTGCCCTACTAGTCTTTTGCATTATTTTCATTTGCATGTTCTTTGTGTGCATAAATGTGATCCCCCGTGTTGTTCTATTTGATATCTCTCTCTTTTTTAGCATTTCTCTATATGTACCTACATTCTTCTATATGTCGTAAGAATTTTCATTTTTCTTATGTTTTCCTTTTGGGGATGATGCAAGGCATTGATACATTTATGTCTCTTCCATGTTGATCCAAAAGATTTTCCTTTATCTTTTCTTTGTCTTGTGTTTTCCTTTTGGGGATGACGCAAGGCATCGAGACACTTAGGTCTCTTTCATGTTGACCCAAGAACATTGTATTTGTGGAATGATGATAGTTTCAAGCTCTTTGAAAACATTGTAGCAAGAACATACTGACCCCAAATCCATAGATCCCTCATGTGCTTGGAGTTTTATTTCAGGGGAAACCCCTTCCTTTGCATGATGTAGCTTTATTTGGAAACATATGACTTGGCATAGGGCTTTCCAAATAAGCTCTCATGTCTTCTTTATTGTTAGCATTTATCATTTTCTACTTTAAAATAATTTCTCACAACATGGTGTTTAGAAATCTCTTTAAAGTGGGGGCATACATTGGCATTATTCTTTTGAATTTTCATTTCATGTTTCATTGTGTAGTCTTCTTACTTCATGTGATGTGCCTTTTTCTTTGTGGCAACATCAGGTATGATGTTCCTCAAGAGTGTGATCTCTCTTAGTATATTATATTCCTCTTGGTGGCTTTATGCAACACAATGCATCCCCTAAGTTTTGAATCTTTTATTCTTCAATTGGTCCTCTCTTGGAGACATTAGGCACAATGTCCCCTAAGATAAGACCTTACATGAACTAAGCGAGACTCCTTTGAACATTCCTTACACTATTTTTGCATTTACAATTTTGATTATATAGCCACCTTTCATAACACACTATGCATGTTTGTGGAGCCATCTTGTTTGTTCATGAGTTCCAAGCATACGAAGCTTTGCTTTCCTAATGAAACTCGAAGATCATTATTGTGTGGTGCCTTATCAAATTTATTAGGAGGTATAGCTTTGGTCTAGTTGTATGTGAAATCAAACTGAGGCATGACTTTCCCATAGCCACTTGTTTGTTTATGTGAGCGCATACCAACCACGTGCGTATGTGTCTCACCTTTTGGATACTCACCTAGTGGACATCCTAGAGTTTCATTTCCTCAGAGTGAGCATGCATTTTTGGACAAACATCATAGATCTAATCCACAACATGTGGAACAAATAGTCAAAGCTTGATCCATGCCTTTTCTATTTTATTTTTTCTTTTATTTATGTCTTTGGCAGTGCATGCTTGTACCTTGTTGTTGCTCCTTATATCATTTTCATTTGTGTTCTTTTGTGCTTATGTTGGTTTTCCATAGGATCATGATCCTACGGGCTTGATCATCCCTCTTGATTGTTGTCATCCTATCTTACCAGCATTGGTGCACTTGAACCCCTCTTGATGTGAGTTTTTCTACTTTAGTGTGAGTTTGAAGCAAGTTCCTCCTCTCACTAAAGTGGGGGCTAAATGTGGCAATAGAAAATGTATCCCTCTATGTTTTCATGCTTGTTTGGGCCCTCCCTATTAAATTGAGCTTAATGTTGCCTTGATTTAGTGTTGTAATATGTTTAACACATTCACATTAGGTCTTGGGCCCTTGTAAGCTAAATGAAGTTAATTTTACCTTATTTAAGATGTAAATTTTTTTACCACACTTTCACACTAATATAGGGTTTTCATTATTAATTGGGCTTCTTTATGCTTTAATTGGCCTTATTTTGCATCCACAAGCTTTAATTAATGCATCTTTCAGAGGATAATCTTAACATAAATCAACATCCAATCATAACTCATGTCTTTTTGGATTGTATGGCCTAAATTTAGTGATTTGGGACTCATACACCAACTTGGGCATATGGATCCCACCTAAGTTTCAGAGCCCCGATCCTAATTTCACATAAATCTAAACATTTCTTGAAAAATGTGTCCCAAATCCTAGCCTAATGGGACTCATACAACACCTTCGGTGTATGAGCTTTGTTTGGATTAAAATTAAATTAAATTCAAATTCTTTGCAGGATTTTATTCTCCTAGATCTGATGTCAACTTGTAGTGTTGTAATTTTCAAAAATTAGACATAAACAAGTATAAATACAAGGTTATTTCACTCATTTTTCACCTAGCAAGTTTATTAAGCATCCTAATAGAAAATTGGTGATTAAAAGAGCATAAAATATTTTACAAGAGCACTCAAGAGCATTCAAGAGTGATTATCAAGTGTTTTGGAGCAATATTCAAGTATCAAGCATCATGTCAAAGTCATCATGCATCATGTTTGTTTTTGAGCTAACAATTATGATGTAGGGTTTCATGATTCAAGCAAGCTTTAAATTCAATATCTATTATATTCAAGCAAGAGTCAAGATCTACATCCATTGGAGCCATCTCATACATGTTTGCAGCACTCTATTTCTAGGTTTTGGTGAGTTGCAACATTACATTTTTTTCATCATTCCTCCTTTCCATTTGATTTCATTACAAGGTTTGAATACCAAAATGGGATTTGACCAAGGAAAACTCCTTTCCAATAGCAAAACAACATTTTCCCCTCTCTTTAGTGTGTAACTTGCAGATCTAGGTTGAAGACCCTCTAAGGAGCAAGATTGGAAAGAAGTTTCCAAGTGAGTAAAGTTGTCAAAGTGGTCACCTTGTTTAGAAGATCATTAAAAGGAATCTACACAGCAGAATTTGATATTTCAGATCTGAAAACCAGGTTGAGAAGATAGAGCAAAGGTTGAAGAGAAGATTCAAGTCCTAATTCTCTAAAAAAATCCAAACATGACTGATACACCACTTCTAGCGTATGATTCCTTGTATAGTCAAGTTTCTAGATTTCAAGTGTTTTAGAATTATCTCTACTAGATTCTTGTTCCTGCTAGAAACCCTAACTGGGGCTAAATCACCTAAACTAGCTTATGAGTCCTAATAGACATTAAATTCAACATTTCTAGCATTTTAGGTCTTCAATCAAGTTTCTACAAGTTTCCAGGTGCCCCTCTACATTTTTCCAGTTTTCTATTTTGTTTTGCATACATTTCTAGGTCATTTAGTGAAGCTTTACATATAATTAGGTTTTGCATGTTACTAGTCTTTTCAAGCCCTATCTTGGTGGTGAACCCCTCTTTACTCATTAATCAAACCCTAGTCCATCCCTATTGCAGATCTATTTCCCCCTTTCTACATTTGAATTGAGATCTCTAGGGTTTCCTTGAATGAAACAAGATAGTGAAATAGGACGAGCCCTATCTCTTCAAAGATAGAAACCCTCTTCCCATTTTTGATGTTTTAGAATCAAAGTAATAGGAGAGTTTGAAGTGTTATGATCATGTTTAACTTTTGATTTATAACTTCATTCATCTTCTTCAATTGTGTATATCATGTTGTTGCATTCAAATTTCATCTCATGATGAAGAGTAGATGAGACTCCTTTCATAGCATGAATCCATGGTCTCCCTAGGAGAAGGCTCTATGAAAGAGGTTCTGGCATGATATGGATAGGGGTAGGAAAAACTATAGGTCCAACCTCAAATATTAGGTAATGTGGTCATTCATAATTGTTTCCTATTAACATTGTCAAAGCCACAAATATTAACATCATTAAGTTGAATAAGCCTCGTGTACACACCAATTTTATCTAGGAGGTCAATGGTACAAACATTAAGACCTACTCCATTGTCTATGAGAGTGTGCCTAACTATGGTTTCATTAATGATCACCTTTATCATTAAAGGTTCATTTTTATTTCCAATCTCAATCAAGGGTAATTCATGTTTAAGGAATGTGATTTCTGACTTTGTCACTTGCATATAATCAAAGGAGGTTGCTACATCATTCATCTTTACAGAACATTGGATATCATCCTTTTGCAAAATTTCTTGGACCATCTAATTGTATCTAGGTGATATGTGAATAAAATCCCATAAGGATATATTAGCGAGAGTATTTTTAAGTTGTTAAACAAAATCATGTAAAGGTGGATGAGGAGCACTAGGAAAAATAGATTGAGGCAATGGTAATTGTTGGGAAAATGTGTCTCAACCTTGCAATTATATATGATTTTATTGATAGGATGTATGTTGGTATGTGGTGACTGATCATGCAAATACTATACACTTGTAACAAGAAGTGGGGTTCGGGGCAACGCCCTGAAAAAAAAAAATTCACTGACACATCAAGGTTTTTTCCCACTAACACGTCAAGGTTTTTCTATTAACACGTCAAATGAAAAATGATCTTGTAAAACCATAATTATAGTAGGTTCCAAAAATCTTGTTATAATTGGGTGGGATGTATGTAGATGGTGGTGTATTCTAAGAGTCTGATAGCGGTCATGGTGTCTCTTGATCTCTGGTGGTTATTCTCTTCTGAGAAGCTTGCTCTACAAGTATATTGTAATCTTTTGATTTCTAAATAATATATTGGAAAAAATTTGGAGTGTGGAGTTTTCTCTCGAAAGGGGTTTCCCCACATAAATCATTGTGTTGTGGTATGCATGATACTTGTGTTTATTTTTGTTTAAGTTTTTGTAACTATTAAAGATCTATTAATTTTTTGCATTATTCTCCTCTCAAGGTTAGTGTAGGATGTTGTTTCACTACCTTAGCTTCCTTACAAGTGGTATTAGAGCTTGATCACCTTTTGTTTTAGTTGTGGGTTGTTGTGATTTTTTTAAATAATCCAAATTTGAGTGGGAGCTTGTGTAGAAGACACTTTGTGATCTTGTTACAAGAATTTTCAGATGGCAAGTTCATCAGGGAGAATAGAGGTGAAGAAATTTTTTGGAAATAATTTTGAGATGTGGAAGCTAAAGATGGAGGATCTATTGATGGATCGATATCTGTGGGATGTTATTGATGAGAATATTTCAAGGCCTATAGATCCTACTCAAGATTCTTAATATGATGTTCTAGACCGTAAAGCCAAGGGTCTAATCAAATTATGCTTGGAATACTTTGTTTTAATTAATGTCTATGAAGAGACTTCTGCACAAAAACTATGGAAGAAGTTTGGCGAGATGTATCAGGCCTTTTAGTGAATAATATTTTCTTGAGGAAGAAGTTGTATTCCTTGAGAAAGGAAGAGGGTGGATAAATCACAGACCACCTAGAAGCATTCAATATTTTGGTGGCTCAATTGGCATCAGTTAGTGTCAAAATGGATGAGGAGGTGAAATGTCAGATCTTGCTTTATTCTTTACCTGATTCATGGGATTCTCTTGTTATGGCTATCGAGAGTACTTATGTTAGAGTGAAGGCTAAATATGTGGTGGGTTATTTTCTTTCTAAAGAGATGAGGAGGAAGGTATTCATCACTTCCAAGGAGGCCCTAAATATTTTGTGGAATACCTAAGGAAAAAGCCAAGAAGAATGAGAAGTGTGAAAAATCCAAGTCCAAGGGGAGATCTAAATCTCTTGGAAAGTCCAAAGTTATTTGTTGGAATAGTGGTAAGCTTGGACATGTTCATAAGGAATGCAAAGAAGAAAAGAAGAAAAAGAAGAAATTTGATTTTGATTCCAAGTTTGAGAAGGAAGATGGTGACACATTCATTGCAACTTTGGCAACTCGTGTAGGTAATGATGCATGGTTAATTGACTCTGGTGCATCTTTTCATATGACCTTTAATAGAGATTAGTTTTGTGAATATGAAGAATTTGATGAAGGTAAGGTGTACTTGGGTGATGATTTTCATTTATACATTGTTTGTTGTGGTAAACTTAAAATCAGGTTTCTTGATGGTAGAACAAAAAGGATTAATGGTGTATTGCATATCCCTGGATTAGCACGAAATTTGTTATCTATGAGCAAACTAATAGATGTGGGTGTGCAAGTAGTATTTTCTGATGTAGGATGCAAGATGGTTAGAGGTGTTAGATATGAGACATTTTATAAGCTTGATGCATGCACTATTGAGTGCAATAGTACTTCTGTGAAAATAAAGTTTGTAGAAGTGAGGGTTTCATCTTTAGCAGATGGTCATGGCTTTTGGGTACCCAAGGGTTCTCTTTCTTCTAAGAAAAAGTTACCTACAAAGAAAACTATGTTATGGCACTAGAGACTTGGCCACATTGGAGAAAAGGGTCTAAGGACCTTGAAAAATAAAAACCTTGTTGAACATTTTTCTACTTGTAATCTTGAATTTAATTTTTGTGAGCATTTCATTTATGGAAAACAAAACTACATTTAGTTTTACTCAAGTTCTCATAAATCTTGTGGTGTATTGGATCATATTCATTCTAATGTATTTGGTCATGTAGGTGTTCCTTCAATTGGTAAATCCACATATTATGTTTCATTTATTGATGATTATAGTAGGGCATGGGTATATTTTGTAAAGAGAAAATTTGAAGTTTTTAGTTGATTTAAAGAATTTAAAGCAATGGTTGAGTTGCAAACTGGAAAGAAAATATTTTTTTTTAGGACTAATAATGGTGGTGAATTTTTCTCTAATGATTTTGATAGATTATGTAAACATTGTGGTATTCATAGACAGAAGACAACTCTATATTCTCCACAAAAGAATGGAGTTGTAGAAAGAATGAACATGACACTAATGGAGAAGGATAGGAGTATGTTGAGTGGTGCTGACCTAGAACGAAGGTTTTGGGATGAAGCTATTGCCACTTCATGTTACCTAATTAGTAGGTCTCCTACATCAGCTCTTGTTGATAAGACACCTATAGAGGCATGGTCATGTTGCAATCCTTCATTAAGACATCTTAGAGTTTTTGGTTGTGAGGCATATGCACATGTTCCAAAGGAGAAGCAAACAAAGTAGGAGAATAAAGTTGTGAAATGTATCTTCATCGAATATAGTTATGGTGTGAAAGGATACAAGATTTGGGATCCTGTTGCACAAAAGGTAATACAGTGTAGAAGTGTTATTTTTAGAGAAACTAAGCCTTCTATTACATTGCAGCCAAAACTAAGTAAACAGGAAGATGTGATTCAATTTCCTTCCACACTTGAGAAATTTGAATCAAGGCCCAAGGATAGACAAGAAGTTAAGGAGAGCTCATCTAGCTTTGGATCTTCAGAAGAGGAGGAAGAACCTCCAACTCAGCTTGTTTGTAGGTCTACAAGGAATATACAACAACCTGAAAGGTATTTACCTAATGATTGGAGATGTATTTTTGCTTTGAATACTGACATGGATGAACCCAAATCTATAGAAGAGGCACTAGGTATGAATGGTGTAGAATCCTGAAAGATTGCACTATGGATGAAGAAATGGCATCTTTGAAAAAGAATGATGGGCTCTTGTACCATTTCCTGAAGGACAAAAACCTATTGGTTGTAAATGGGTGTTCAAGAAAATGATTGGTTCAGATGGAGGTATTGAGAAGTACAAATCAAGGTTAGTTGCGAAGGGTTACTCTCAAGTTGAGGGTGTTGATTATGGTGAGATATTTTCTCCTATTGCAAAAATGACATCCATTAGATTTTTGCTTTCTATTGTTGTTTCTTATGATTTAGAGGTTGAGAAAATCGCTGTGAAAACTACTTTCCTTCATGGTGATTTGGAGGAGGATATTTATATGACACGGATAGAGCACTATGTGGTGAAAGGTAAAAGTAAGTTGGTTTGCAAATTGAAGAAATATTTGTATGGATTAAAACAGAGTCCTAGGATGTGGTATCAGAAATTTGATACATATGTGTTGAGTTTGAGATTTGAGTGTTCTAAATTAGATCATTGTATTTATTATAAAACTGATGGTGATTGTTTCCTATTTATTGCATTATATGTTGATGATATGTTATTTATTGGTAGAGGGAAAGGTATGATTTCATAACTAAAATCTAAACTTGCCACTAAATTTGAAATGAAAGATCTTGGTGCAGCTAAACACATTCTTGGGATAAAAATTAAAAGAGATAGAGTGAACAAAAAGTTATTGCTTGGCCAAAGCAAGTATGTCAACTCAATTTTACAGAGGTTTGATATGCATGATTGTAGACCATTGGTTGTTCCTATTTCAATTGGAGCAAAGTTATCTATTTCAAATTGTCCAACATCTCCATTAGAGATGGAAGACATGAGTAGAGTTCCTTACCAGAGTGCACTTGGAAGTTCGATGTATGCTATGGTTTGTACTAGACTATAAATTTCCAAAGCAGTGGGAGTTCTTTCCAAATATATGTCTAATCCTAGTAGAGTTCATTGGGATGCAGTTAAAAGAGTCTTTAGATATTTACATGGTACCTCAGATTATTCCTTATGTTATTATAGTAATATGACTTAAGACGAGATTTCCCTTGATATTCATGGTTATGTGGATTCAGACTGGGTAGGTGATGTTGATAGCAGAAGATCCACCAGTGCTTATGTGTTCACTTTATTTTATGGTGCAATTAGTTGGATGAGTAAGAAAAAAGCTATGGTTGCTTTGTCCACTACTGAAATAGAGTATATGGAAACTACTCATGCTTGTAAAGAAGCCATTTAGCTTAAGAGACTATGTTTAGATATTGGAATAAAACAAGGTGTAGTGAAAATTTATTGTGATAGTCAGAGTGTGATATGTCTAGCCAAGAACCCAATGTTTCATGCCAAGACCAAGCACATTGATGTACAGTATCATTTTGTTAGAGATATGGTTGAAGATGGCAGGGTGAAGTTGGTTAAGGTAGAGACTTTGATGAATTTTGTTGATTCTTTAACTAAGCCTGTGAGCATAGAGAAGTTCAAATGATGTTTAGAGACTATGGGCCTTTTGGCTCCTATAAACTAGAGATGATGGTGAAACCCTTCTATTGTCCTTGCAAGAGGTTCGACAAGTGGGAGATTTGTTGGAAAAATGTGTCTCAGCCTTGAAATTATATATGATTTATTGATAGGATGTATGTTGGTATGTGGTGACTGATCATGCAAATATTGTATACTCGTAACAAGACGTGGGGTTTGGGGCAACACCCCAAAAAAAAAATTCACTAACATGTCAAGATTTTTTCCCACTGACACGTCAAGGTTTTTTCTCACTAACACGTCAAGGTTTTTTTGTTAACACATCAAATGAAAAACAACCTTGTAAATTCCCTAATTCTAGTAGGTTCCAAAAAGCTTGTTATAAGCGGGTGGGATGTATGTAGACGATGGTGTATTTTGAGAGTCTGATAGCGGTTGTGGTGTCTCTTGATCTTTGGTGGTGATACTCTTGTGAGAAGCTTGCTCTGCAAGTATATTGTAATCTTTTGATTTCTAAATAACATATTGGGCAGCTTTTGGAGTGTGGAGTTTTTCTCCAGAAAGGGTTTTCCCCATGTAAATCATTGTGTTGTGGTATGCATGATACTTGTGCTTATTTTTTAAAATGTTTTTTGTTAAAGATCTATTAAAGTTTTGCATTATTCTCCGCTCAAGGTTAGTGTAGGAAGTTTTTCCGCTACCTTATCTTCCTTACAGTAATGAGGTAGGAATGGTTTGAGGTTGCATATTGTTCCATGTATTGTAATTGTGAGCAACAATATTGTAGCTTGGTTGCTACGAAACATTGTTATTAACAAGTTGCATTGTAAATTTCAAGATATCCCCTAGTTTTAATGGTTTTTTTTAAGATGGTTCTATGATGGGAGCTGACTTAGGAGGCTTTCTAATTAAAGGAGATCCAATTTTTGTAGCCATAACCTCAACTAAGTTACCTAGATGAACTTCTAGTGAGGGGGGATCTTCATCTATACCATCCATCTTAGTATTTTTTGAGAAAAATGTAGCATTAGAAGAGGCACAAACAAGATTCTCAATAATTGGGTCTTTCATCACCAAGATACCTTTGTCACAAGTAGGAGAGGTATCAAAAGAAGAGAAAATATGATTTCCATGACTATCTATGATTGCATCCTCTTGTTTAACCATATTTTCCCAAGTAGAAGGGGTAAGAGAAGAGAAACAAATAAGATTCTCATAACTCTCATTGATTGGATTTTCTAACACCAAAATATCTTCTTCACAAATAGGAGAGATATTGGGAGAAGAACAAACTTTATTGTCATGATTTTCCAAGATTGTATTCTATTTTACTAAGAAATTCTCATAAGTGGGAGAGATGAACTTTTTCTTGGCATGCTTAGAAAGGTAAAATACTAATGTTGTGTGCCCAAAAATGAAAAGTACTTTCATCCATCTTATGCAATGCTTCAATAATATAAACAATGTGTATCCAAAAATCAAAAGTACTTTTATCCAACTTATGCAAAGCTTCAAGAATATAAACAATATATATCCAAAAATGAAAAGTACTTTTATCCAACTTATGAAAAGCTTTAGGAATGTAAAGATTGTGTATCCAAAAGTGAAAAGTACTTTTATCTGTGTTGTGGTTTATATGTTTAATCTAATTGAAAACACAAACACAAATGAAACATTATACTAAAGAAAACTAAATGAAATCAAATAAAACAAAGTTTCTTCAGAGCCGTTTCATCTTCCTCTATCTCCAGGAATTTGAAGTTGTTGCTCTCATATTTGATATAAGCTTCTCCAAATGGCTGCTGTAGAATGAGTATGCAAATGAAAAACCTCTAGTCTATATGCTGATGAAATGGAATTGCTAATACGGATATGGATAGGGGCTGTGGATTATGCACAGGGGCTGTGAATGAAAAATATCATGATTCTATACTGCTATTGCTATGATTCTATGCTATATTATGCTATGATTCTATGCTATGAAAGTATGAATGCTATGAAATTTTCCTATAATTTACTTGCTTAAAATTTCTATATCATTTGGAGTTCCCGACAGTCGTATTTATAGATTTTTGCAGGCACAATCCCGGCTGGCAAGAATCTATGGCTATGAGATTGTCTGGTAGGTTTGAATGGTGAAAGATGAAGAAATTGAGAAGAAAATGGGAGAGGTTGAGAGGTTGGAGAGAAGGATGGATTCCTATCTTCAACCCATGGGAACAAGCCTGCACAAAAACAGAGAAAATTAATTTTCTGTTTGGGCAGTTTGTTTCACGGGTGTTGAAGATAAATCCCAAAATTAATTAAATAAATAAATTTATTTAATTTCATTTATTGCATTTTGATTTTTGATTTTTATACTATGGAAGATTTAATTAAATATTTTTTAATATTTAATTGTAATGTGACTTTAGAAGAATATGAAATATTTAGAAGAATTAATTAAATATTTTATGAATATTTAATTATAAATAGATATATGAATCGAATTAGAGGAATTAATTAAATATTTGAAATATTTAATTATAAATAGATATTTAGAAGAAGAAGAATATTTTAATCTTTATTTGAATAAGATATTCAAACTAAGATTATATGATAATTAATATAAATAAATCGTAATATTTATTTAATTAATTAAGAAATGAATACGAAAAGATGATTAAATAAACTTATTTATTTAATCAAAATAAAAGAATGAAGAAATATAAATAAATTATTTAAATTTATTTATACGCAGATAGAATTCGAAGATTTTAATTAAATATTAAAAATATTTAATTAATTACCAGACAATGTGATGTGACCATTTTTAAGTGTATACATTTTGCCCCTCTTTGAATTGATGTGTTTTACGCATTGCTTCAAAGAATTTTGAATTTTGCCCCAAATGTTGACTGTCGAAGTGTTGATAGGTATATGCCCCCGCGAACAATGAATCGATAATATTTTGAATTTTTGTGAATTTTTTTATTTTTATGGATTTTGAAGATGTCGATTCATCGTTCGAAATTAATGATTTGAAGAAATTGACCCGAAGAGACATGAAATGAAAATTTGATGAAGAAATTTCCCCTGCTATGTTAAAATATTAATGATAATAGGTTTCCACAATCCATATCATAAGTCTGTATGGCTTCTGGATTTGATTGTGTGCAACAATTTTTAGCATCAACGTTTCGGATCACACTACATGATCCATCATCAGGATGAAAGAGAGCAAGAGGAATGAAAGGGTAATTGCAGACTTGGACAAGATAAAAAGAAGAGATCATTCCTCTTGCTCTCTTTCATCCTGATGATGGATCATGTAGTGTGATCCGAAACGTTGATGCTAAAAATTGTTGCACACAATCAAATCCAGAAGCCATACAGACTTATGTTAAAATATGATAAAATTCCCCAATTTTGCCATTATATAGGTCAAAAATGTCATTTTCCATGTCATTTTCAATTTTATCCTAGTAAAATTTACAAATTTTTGAGCTCTGAGTTGATAATTATGGCACTTCCAGTTCACCAGCACCGTTTCGAGCGTATCCGATGACATCAGCGGCCAGCGCACTATGGACCTCTGGTACGTTTCTCGTAAATCTCTTGTCTCTCAAAAATTTTCTATTTTGCGCACGTTTTTCAATGTTTGTGTAGAAAAATGTGTTTTAGCGCCTTTAATGTTTTTCGTAGCGCTTTTAATAGATTTCGTAGCGCATTTGATTTTGTAGTGCCCTTGATGTATATCGTAGCACATTTGAGGTGTTTCGTAGCGCATTTGATTTTGTAGCGCCATTGATGTATATCGTAGTGCGATTGAATATTTTCGTAGCGCATATAATTTCATAGCGCATTTGAGATGTATCGTAGCGCCATTGACAAATTTTGTAGCGCAAAATATTTCATAGTGCATGGGATTGATTTTGTAGCGCTATTAATATGTTTTGTAGCGCATTTAATTCTATAGCGCTGATGATGAATTGTGTAGCGCATTTAACCAATTTTGTAGCGCCTTTAATTTTATGTTGTTGTAAACAATAAATTTGTTCCCAAAGTTGTTGGAGAACAAATAGTAGCTGATAAATTTGCTTTTAAAGTTTTTAAAAACAAATAGGACAGATAAGTTTTCTCCTAAAGTTGTTAGAAAGAAACTTGATGTTGATTATTTGCATTCCATGATGATGAAAAACAAATAGTTTGATTGATTCGTTTGCTTCTAAGGTTGTTAAAAACAAACATGATTTTGATATTATTCGTATTTCATAATGATGATGAAAAACAAATAATTTAATGTTCAGTTTTGGATTGATACATTATGATGATTTGATATTGATGTTGCTTTGATGATGTATGTCAACAGGAGAGACTAGGTGTCTTGCAATTACGAGAGACATTTCTGAGCACATGGACATTGATTCCACATTTATTACAGTTAGATAGAGATGTGATTGATGCATGTGGTTTGAGTTCATTACTTGATATGCCTGAGGTTCGCCTCAACAGGGCCCTATTGATAGCACTTGTAGAGCGGTGGCATAGTGACACCAACACTTTTCATTTATCGACGAGCGAGATTACAGTGACCCCCGAGGACGTATATCGCATCCTACGGATCCCAGTGATGGGAGAGATAGTTGTATTTGATAGCCGAGAGGTTGGAGGCACTGATTCTTTGAGGAGGATTTTTTGAGATGATCAGATTGCTGGATACTTCATCCCATGGGGTGAGATTACAGATACATACCCGCCACTACTAGTTGTACTTGCAGGATTTATTGGAGGTGTGTTGTGCCTCGACCATAGGTCGAAGGGGTTTGCGATCGGATGGGGTCATGTTTTGGAGAGCATGGTGATGCAGGGGACACGATATGCATGGGGTACATGTATGCTAGCCCACCTATATGACGAGTTACATCATATTGTGTATGGTAGAGGCTGGAGTTTTGCTGTTGGGTGCTCTTTATTACAGATATGGGCATGGGAGCACTTTGCTGTTTTACGTCCATTGATCTGAGGACAGCGACCAACTAGTCGAGCATACAGATGGAGATATGCGCATATTATTGCTCAGCCGAGATTGGGCAAACTAGTGTATTGGCAGCGGCTTTTAGATAGTTTGGATATAGTATGCTGGAGACCATATTTGGATTGTGAGCCATGGCCAGAGGATGCGAGGGAGATGCCATATGTTTGTACTTCCAGATTTTTGATTGGACGGACTACATGGATTCTTGAGAGATTTCTTGCTGGACGAGTACTTCGGCAGTTTGGTCGGATTCAGGGTATGCCTGTGGGTTCAGCCATTTATGTGCGGTGACAGCCAGAGCTTGTAGTATGGGGTCCATGGATTTCACATGAGGCGGTGGTGGCAGAGTTCACCAGTTTAGGAGCATAGATGTGGGATTACCGGGTGGATGTCCTTGATGCAGGGGCAACACCAGAGTATGTCCAGTATGTCCTAGACCATCCAGCACCACGTATGTTTGATCCTGATGAGGCTGTTGCTCCTATTATTGCACAGAGACATCGACAGAGAGACTCTGGGTCAGAGGATGATGATTCAGAGGACAGTGATGATGATGAGAGTGGAGGAGATGACGACTTAGGTGGAGATGATGGTGGTGATGGTAGGGGTGGAGATAGAGGTGGCAGGAGAGGCGGTAGGAGAGGTGGCAGAGGTGGTAGAGGGAGCAGAGGTGGACCACGGATGAGACACACTGATCCATCCTCTTCAGTAGATCCGACAGTATCTAGTCAGATATCATCTCTGCAGAGTATAGTACAGAGTTTGCAGGCTCAGCTATCATAGGCACAGGCCTTGATTGCACAGTTGCAGGGTCAGGTGACTTCGATTACTGCTGAGAGAGACACAGCTAGATAGCGGGGTGAGCAGGCCATTGCCTTAGCAGATAGCTTACAGAGAGTAGTAGCTAGCACCTTGACAGGTGACATGATGAGAGAGGTTACCAGAGCCACACGAGAGGTAGAGTTCTATCAGACTAGATATCATGATGCAGTTCCACCTGAGCAGAGAGAGAGTCATGCTCAGTCACGATCTATTCATGGTCGTTCTCGTACTACCAGCAGGGGTGTGACACATCCTTTACCTCCAGGAGGACCAATCAGGGACAGGTGGTGCAGGTCCATCAGGGACAGGTGGTACAGGTCCTAGGCTAGCTCCATCAGAGGATAGCACTGCCTAGTGCATTGTATATGACATTTTCATGATATTTTGTAGAGGCATTTTGTATACACCTTGAGATGATCCCATTTTTGATGATGTTATATCATTTGTAGTTGACATCCTTGTACATTTTGACATTCATTTTTGAGATATATGAAATGCAGTGATGATTTTACATGATATATGATGTATCCATATGATATGTATGATATGATGATTTCATGATGTATGTTATTTATATTCATGATTGTATGAGATGAAGTTTATTTGATGAATGAATGCATGATGTATATGATGTATGTTATGTATGCTTTGGTTTTATGATTTTCTAATGCAAATATATATGAAAAATGATATTTTTATGAATGTCAAAATATACTCAGTCATGTTTTTGAAAAGATATAACCATTTGATACTTTGCCAGCTTTTTAGAAATCTATAAATGCAAAATGCAAATTCTAACATGAATGCAATCTATACTAACTATGCAGGACATTCATACAATATTGCCATTTGGAGAGCTTATTCATGCTTTTTGTATCATCATAGAGCTTTGAAATGTTGAAAGTTAATACAAGCATCAAAGGGTATGTTAGCACCAGTGATGACCTGAGTATTGCTTTCATGATTTTTAATATAGCAAGTTAATACAAGCATCTAGGTATAATTGAACCGAGATGACCTGAGTATTGCTTGCATAAACAGACAAGAGTTAACCCGTCTCCCATGCAAATTCTAAAATGTCATCCATGATACATAGTAGAGCATGTCTCGTGACCAATTTGCATAGTACTAATGATTTCCTCGCAAACAACAGACAAAGAAAAATCATACTCCTTCCTTGCTCTTCTAGTTCTGTACATCATTGAATTACTCCAGAGATATGATAGAAAATCAAACAACCATTCAAATCTTGTTTAAAGTATTTCAAACATTTATTCAAATTAAGATCATCCAATTTTGGTTATCATCATTGATATTCTCATTTGTTTGGAGCATGTTGTTTTGATTTCCATTGGCATTGAATAAACGTGTTGTGATTGATTTGATACAACAATGTTTGTTTTGTTTTGTCAAACTGTTAGTTGTCTGTTTGTGACATTCTGAAAGCTCGTTGCCCCTCTCTTGTTTGTATGTTTCTGCATTTTTTCCCCCAATGTAAACACAACCTAAGGATAAAAGATATGTATAAATTTCATCAAGCCATGATGAAAAATAAAGATTCCCATGGTATGATATGGATAATGAAAAATATATACAAATGATAGATATGGATGAAAAATGAAAACAAGACATAAACTAATAAATGGAGGAACCCATTTTAATCACAAGTAGCGCTTGTTTGCCAAGTTTTCACTACTTGTTTTTATTGCACTTTTTCAGGATTTTTTTGATTTTTAAAGGACTTTTTATGATTTTTTTGATTTTTTCAGGACTTTTTATGATTTTTTTGATTTTTTTAGGACTTTTTAGACATAGAACTTCTTAAGATGAATACTATTGATTGGCTCTTCAAACAGGTCCCCCTCTGATGTGGATAACTGATAAGCACCAGAACCGTATGCTGCTACGATAACAAATGGACCAAGCCAGTTAGGTTCAAATTTCCCTTTCTTTTCTCTGTCTTGCTGATTACGTGGATTTTCTCTCAAAACTAAGTCACCCACTTGAAATGCCCGTGGTTTAACTCTATGATTATAACTACGGGACATAACTTGTTGATAACCTTTCAAATGATCAGCTACATGTTGACGTCTTTCATCTAACAATTCTAGTTCCTGAAGGCAAGAAACCCTGTAGTCTTCATCACTTATCAATCCCTTGAGTGAGACCCTAAGTGAAGGTATTTCGACTTCTAATGGTAAAATGGCTTCTGCTCCATAGACTAAAGCATATGGTGTAGCTCCTGTTGGTGTGCGAACACTGGTTCTATATGCCCACAGAGCTGGGTTTAATTGGACATGCCAATCACGTCCAGCATCATTTACTGTCTTCTTTAATATCTTCAAGATAGTTTTGTTAGAAGCTTCTGCTTGACCATTACCCTGTGGATAATAAGGTGTAGAGAACCTGTGTTGAATATGAAATCTTTCACAAAGTTCATCCACATCTTGATTCTTAAAAGGCCTTCCATTATCAATAATAATAGAATTAGGAATTCCATATCTACAAATAATGTAATTCAGGATAAATGAAGAGATTTGTTTTCCAGTCACTGTTGTCAAAGGAGCAGCTTCAATCCATTTTGTAAAATACTCTGTAGCTGTAATGATGAATTTATGTCCATTTGATGATGAAGGATGTATTTTCCCAACAAGATCTAATCCCCATTGAGAAAAAGGCCATGTTGAAGTGAAAAATTGTAGTTCCTGCGCAGGTGCATGAATAAGATTCCCATGGATCTGACATTTAGAACACTTCTTGACAAAAGTAAAAGAATCTTTTTCCATGGTAGGCCAATAGTACCCCATTCTGACAAGTTTCTTGGCTAAGGTCAAACCACTCGAATGAGTTCCACAAATACCACTATGAACCTCTTGTAAGGCTTTTTCAGATTCGTCACATTCAAGACATCTAAGGAGTGTACCATCAAGACCACGTCGATAAAGAATATTGGAAATTAAGGTATAACGGGATGATTGGCGAATGAAATTCTGTTTTTGGTTACGGGATAAATCTAAAGGTAAGATGTTATCTTTCAAATAGGTATAAGTTTTACCATATAAAGGTGAATCTGAACCGGTCAAATGACATATGACTTGGGTTTCGGGATTATCATAGGCGGGAGAAAACAATTGTTCCACCAAGAATTCATACTTGGTTTGATCTTTAGATATTTGTAATAAAGAAGCAATGGTAGCCATTGCATCTGCAGCTTTATTATCAATCCTTGATATTTGTGAAAACTTGATTGACACAAAATATTTCTTATAATCATCCACCATGTTCTTGTATGGTAGCAACTTATCATCTTTAGTTTGATAATCATCATTAATTTGATTAATGACAAGTTGTGAATCACCGTAAACTTCCAGCTCTGAAATCTGCCATTCCAAAGCTATCTTCAATCCTATAAGTAATGCCTCATATTCAGCTATGTTATTTGTGCAAGGAAACATCAACCGATATGATCGTGAAATGGTATGTCCTTCGGGTGTAACAAAAAGAATCCCTGCCCCTGAGCCATATTGTGTATAAGATCCATCAAAGTATAATGCCCACGGTCTCTGAATTGTTGCTGCAAAGACATTTGCATCAGGAAACTCAATGTGCATTGGATTTTCTTCTTGTAAAGGAGCTTCAGCCAATTGATCTACAATGACTTGTCCTTTAATAGCTTTTCGATCTACATAGTGAATGTCAAACTCACTTAAGATCATTACCCATTTTGCAAGTCTTCCTTAAAGTAGCTCGCTTAATAGGTATTTCAATGGATCAATCTTTGTTATCAACTTAACTGTATGAGCCAACATATAATGTCGCCACTTTTGAGAAGAAACACTACTGCAAGACAAGCTTTTTCAATGAAACTGTAGTTTAACTCATGTCTTGTTAAGGTTCTTGATATAATATATGGCCCTTTCTTTACCTGTAGAATCTTCTTGTGCTAGCAATGCTCCCAAAGATACTTCTGTTGCTGAAATATAGAGTATGAGTGGCTCTCCTGGAATAGGTGGAATTAAAACTGGTGGATGCGTAAGATATTGCTTGATCTGATTGAATGCTGCTTCACATTTGTCATCCCATTTGAATGGGACATTTTTATGCAATAAATGTGTAAATGGCAAGATTTTGACTGCCAGTTGAGCTATAAACCTTCTGATGGACTGTAATCTTCCTTGCAATGATCGAAGTTGACTGATATTTTGTGGTGGCGGCATGTCCATTATAGCGTGTACCTTTTCTGGATCAACCTCTATACCCTTTTCTGAAACAATGTACCCTAGGAGTTTTCCAGATGTAACGCCGAAGACACATTTCTTTGGATTGAGTCGAACATTGAACTTCTCCATTCTAATAAAGATTTTTGACAAGATTTCCAGGTGTTCTTCTTGTGTGTGAGATTTGGCAAGTAAATCATCAACATAATCTTCCATGAATGTATGCATCATATCATGAAAAATAGTTGTCATTGCTCTTTGATAAGTAGCTCTAGCATTCTTTAACCCAAATGGCATTACATTCCAGCAATAGGTACCCCAAGGGCATGTAAACGTTGTTTTATCTTGATCTTCTAGTGCAATTTTTATCTGGTTGTATCCTGAAAATCCATCCATTAATGAATACATTGCATGGCCAACAGTTAAGTCAACAATCATGTCTATGTTGGGCAAAGGAAAATCATCTTTGGGGCAAGCTTTATTTAAATCCCTGAAATCTGTACAAACTCTGATCCTTCCATCTGACTTTGAAATAGGTACAATATTGGAAATCCATTCTGCATAATCAATAGTTCGAATGAATCCAACATCCAAAGCTTCCTTAATTCTTCTTTGACCAATAATGCAACATGTGGATGCATTTTTCTGAGCTTTTGCTTTACAGGTTTTACTCCTAGTTTAATAGATAAATGATGCATTATCAAATTAGGATCTAACCCTAGCATATCAGCATATGACCAAGAAAAGTTAATTTGATTCTCCTTCAAGAATTCCATGAATTTCATGACTTCTTCAACTATTAATGATGTTGCAAGTTGCAAAACTTTTGGCTGTTCTGCTGTACTTATGTTGATTAATTTTGTTGGTTCAATCAAAATAGAAGATCTTTCATGATGATATTTGGGAAGAGTGTCAAGTTTCTCATCCTTCAGTGCCTCAGAAAGGTTTTCACTGTTGGATTCGCTCTTTATTTTTCTCTTGTTTTGATCTATCACTGCCATTTTTCGGTTTTCACCAATAGATTCATCTTTTATTTCATTTATTTTGCAGCTAAGAGACTTGACACCCTCCTTATCAAAATCATGAGTATAAGATTCTTGAATGAAACAATTGTTTTCTTCATTTGAGGAACAAAGGAAATTTATAATGTCCTCATCATTACTAAATGTAGGAATATGGATAGGTGTGTCAATGTTCCAATCTATTAGTTCTAGATAAACTAAAGGCATAGGATCATTAGGTTGGGTAAGGTCTTGAATTGTCAAAGTCATGATATGGTTATCATCCTCATGGTAGACAAGGTCTATGATGGTATTCTCCTGTTGATTGTCAATCTCGTTAGAATCTAATTCTTCCTCACTTGAGTCATGATCGCTTTGTAAAACATAATCAAGTGGAGACCTTGAGCCTTCTCCTTTTATAAGAACAGGTGCATATTTTTGTATGGTATCAACTTGTTTATCCCTCCAAAATTCATCATTATAAATGGTGTCCCATTCATATTCAGTAGAATCAGTATCTGAACTATTTTGCAAAAACTGATTCATGAGGTTTATCTGACACTAATCCTCCTTTATGAATTAATTGTGTTTGCTGTGAAGTAGATTCTTCTTTATCTTGACCATATCCAAGTCCTGTTTTATCACTTGAATGTTTTGAAATAGGTTGAATTGGTTCCACAATTCCTTCTCTTTGTTTCCCTATAGGACCATTCCCTTCATAGCCCATCTTTTGCATGATAGCGTACCCCTTACCATATTGTTCTTTAGGCAACTTAATGTGCAAGAGAGATTCATCTTCATCTTTGTATAGCCAATTTAGAATGTCCCTATCTTCAGCTTCTTCTTCAGTGGTATTAGCTCTAATGAATTTTCCATCAAACTTTGTGATTGGCATAGAAGCTTGAGAAGTAGAAGCAGTTGCAATCTTTTGATTTGATAAAGTTGGCAAACCATGTGATCTTGGAGAAGGAGGTAAAGTAGAGAGAGATAGTGAATATTCACCTACCCCTTTGTCTTTAAACTTCAGCTTAGTATCAAGATTCTTTGTCAATTCTTGCAATTGGACTTGTAGATTGGAAGAAGAAACAACAAGAGCTTCCCTATTGTGTGGCACAAAAACATCTTGAGTTACTCTAAGATTTGAACAAGTTTGGGTACTATTGTAATCAACTGGTATAGTTATTTCTTGTCCATCATAAGGAAACTTGATACATTGATGATACGTTGATGGAACTGCTTGCATATCATGAATCCACGGACGACCCAAAAGTATGTTGTAAGAAAGATCTCGATCTAGAACCTGACAAAATGTATTTTTCACAACAGGTCCCACTCTGATAGGTAGCAATATTAATCCTTTATAAGCTCTTTCTTCATCATCATATGCCTTGATGGTTATCTTCCTTCGTGGGTCAATTTCATTTTTTGATATTCCTAAGACATTTATTAATTTTAAAGTACAAATGTTCAAACCGGCTCCTCCATCTATTAAGACACGTCTAATTCGATGTTTATGGATCATGACTTCAAGATAGAGTGAGGAATTATGTGGATGTGTCATGGAAGCATCATCCTTATCGGAAAATGAAAG
Organism: Sequoia sempervirens; assembly: GCA_007258455.2. Taxonomy (NCBI): domain Eukaryota; kingdom Viridiplantae; phylum Streptophyta; class Pinopsida; order Cupressales; family Cupressaceae; genus Sequoia; species Sequoia sempervirens. The sequence goes on along the minus strand of VDFB02205061.1, from coordinate 47,080 downwards.
ACAAGTGGGGGAAGACAAATGTCCCACCATGGCTTGAAATCTGTTTACATCTAAATTAGTATCAACAGTTGTGTTTACAAGAGCTTCTTCTAAAATATTCTTGTGTATGGGAGATATTTTAAGAAGTTCAAGGATGGATATTTGAGCTGATGTTTTTCTCAATTGATCAACCAGGTTATACTGACTTGGAGGAGAAATAGTTGTTTTAGATGAACTTCCTTTTAGAACAACCTTTGCTTGACCTCTTGTTGTCACATTAACATGTTGATATTCTTGTTTTCCCTTGATTTTGATAACATTAACCCATTGATCATCTGCGTGGATGTGACGGATTATATTGTCTTCAACATTATGTATACTTTTGGCTTTGGTATCCGATGTTTCCCCCTTTTGATAGTTTGGCAAAGGATCTTTGAATGCTTGATGATCATCATTGGTATGATGTCCCTCAATTGTAATGGTACCATTGTCAATTAAATCTTGTACTAAATTTTTCAATGCTTGACAATTGTTTGTTCTATGAACCTTACATCGATGATAATTGCAATAATACGAGTCATTCCATGATGGTGGTTTGACTCGTGGCTCATAATATCTTTGTGGTGGTAAGGTGATAACCTTATTATCCAGAAGCTCCTTGAGAGCAGACTCAAGAGATTGACCCAAAGCGGTAAAAGTCTGTCGATTTGAAAAGAATGAAGGTCTAGACGGATTTGATGTTTGTGTATTGCCAAGATTATTATTGAAATTACCACGATTTTGATTGGTATTTTGATTGGTCATGTTTTCTTGCTTGGAAATTTGTCCTTGTTGATTATTGTTTCCCTGTTGAATTGTATTTCCTTGTGGATTGTTTCGTGGAGCACTTGATAGATTGAAAACAGATGATCTTGTTCGTAAATTATTTGCATCCACTATACCATCATTGACAACATTTTTGTTTCTGTTCCAAAACCTTGTTTTATCGTTGTTTTTTTTATTCGATGTACTTGGATTATCAAGTTTTATCACTCCCCTTTTAACCAAGGCCCCTTCAATGGTGATTGCGTTTTCAATCAATTTTTCAAAGTTATGAGGACAATGAAGGTTAAGCCTATAGCTTAATTCTGGATCAAGGCTATTGATAAAGATATCCATCTTTTCCTTTTCAGGAATAGGACGAGAATATCGTGCAAATAACCTTCTCCACCTTTGTAAAAATGTAGTAAATGTTTCTCCTACTTTTTGTTTCACTTTACAAATATCAAGCATTGTTATCTGGTGTTGAATGTTGTAGGAGTATTGTGAGATAAACTGATTTATCAACTCCTTAAAATTTTTGATAGGTGGAGTGATTTTTGAAAGCCACTCCATGGATTGTACACCTAGACTTCATGGAAATAATCGCATCAAGTAAGTATCGTCATAGGCGAATTCAAGACTCATGTTTCGGAAATCCCTAACATGGTCAATGGGATCAGTTTTTCCATTATACCTATCATACTTAGGAATTTTGCAATGTTTTGGAAATGGGATCATTTGAAGACTCCTATCAAATGGATAAGGAGATATGTCTTCCAAAACATATTTCTTTGTTGTACCTCCTTGCATTTCCTTTATTTTCCCTTGTAATTCTTTTATCTGTTGGTTAAGAGCACTAAAGTCATTAAGAGGAGTTTCAGGATTTTGTTTAATCCCTTCTATGTCAAAAGTGTGAGGCAACTTAGCTCCTTGATTAGGTAATGAAAGAAAATATTTTTCTTTGTTACGTTCTAGAATTCTTTCCATAAGAGTATGGAATTGGGGATCCTGTTCTGCTTCTTGAAGCTTTTCTTTTGTTAACTCATCAAGATTAAACGTTTCCTCTTCTTTTTCATTATGGTCACCCATTTTACTAGTAGTGGCTTCTCCCTCATCTTTTTCCATTTGTTTTTGAGATCTCGTGAAGACAGGCATAGATTTTTCTCCAAATCCTACTTACTTTTGATCAAAAGAGTGAAATAGTGCGATTTATGTGATATATATGAAAGTCAGGATAGAATGAAGATTCTATGACTTACACAAAATTTATAATCTTGTAGCTTGTGTTGTTCCCTAAGTGAAAGGATGAAAATCCTGTTTAGCGGGAATGTAAGCAAAAGATCAAGAAAAGGATGATTTTGCACTTTATGAAGTTTTGATCATGGCTTTGTAAAAGGATGGATTTTATGATAGATGCCTAATGTATTCTAAGTTCTCTATTGTAAAATTTGATTTGGACGAGTAGAATATTCAATTGCGGGTTGGGGAATATAACTGAAACGAATGCGTTGACTATGGTTATGCCTTTGAGAAAGGGCTCTTCTTTGAAAGTAAGCTTGTGAATATAAGGGCTCTATAGCATAATCATCTGAAAGACCTCTAACACAATCATGATACCTATGAAGAAAGGTTCTATATTTGAGTAAAACTTTTTGACTTTGATACAAGAATCGTTGCTTCTTCAATAATTTCTTGTGATTGAGGGGTTTCTTTGGCTTCTTAATCCTTTTGGAAACGGATTTCTTTACAAACTTTGTGGATTTCCAATCTCGTAACATGAGATTGATCAATGTAATAATGAGTGTTTTGGATGATCTTATCTAAATTGATGTATTGAAAACACATCAAACAAGTTTTAAAATGATTGTCTTAAGTCCTATACTAAACATCAAGTGTATAACCAAAATGTTGTTCAAAAAAAGTGTTTTAACGGGTTTTACATATGATAAGCACTTCAAACAGACTCACTCTTAGTTCTCAAGTAGGTCATCATAGTAATCAACAGCCCACATCTTAGAACTGCGTCGACTCACACAGCCATGTCACCCTCGAAAGGGCACCCATTTTTTTATCTTTTCCAGGTGCGTACTCAGAGTGACGGAAGTGGATACCGGATCCCCTGAGCAAACAATCCTTGGCAGTTATATGGTGAGTATCTTGGGGGTAGATTCTTCCCTCCCCTGCACTGTGATTGAAATGATGTTCAGAAACTGACTCGGTAAGATACTACACTAGGTTCGTAGTAAGGGTTTCCGTTTAGTGCGGCAAATGATAGACTCCCTTGAGAGACCTCCCTACCTTTAAAACAAAGGCTTTGGGGATGGTTATCAATGCACACTACCGTCGAATGGGATTTTCATCAACCATCCGCATTTGATTATAGTGGGTTGGAAAACTTGGCTTTAGTTGTTCCCACTTAGGTCAATCCCATAGGGTGAGTACTTTTTCCCACTACGGCAGGCCTTCTAAGAGGTATTAATAAAACTATAAATTGCATAAAGGAAAATTGATGAGTTTGGGATTTTGATCACCCAGTTAAGGGGAGAGCATAGGCCTATCACCGTTGAAGCAAAGCAAACAAAGATTCAGTTTTTAAGCACCAAGTGAAAATTTTCTAAACTAAGTGAAGATATTGCTTCACATAAAAAAGAAAATTATTTTTAAGCCCAAAACGAAACATGAAGTGTCTACCCTAGGATTGATTCATTTTACCTTAGATGACTACCCTAGGATTGCTTCTTTTTACCTTAGATAGATGACTACCCCTAGGATTGGTTCGTTTTATCCTTAAAAATTTCTAACTGTCTGCGACTGCGTCGGAGTCAGTTAGACTGTTTTACAATTACAGATTACAAAATACTGCCTTTTAAAAGTTGTGCTGCAACAAACATTATAGGCGCTGCAATAATAATTACAAGCGCTGCAATATCTCTTATGAGAGCTACAAAATTGATTAAGGGTGCTGCAGTACTGATTATGGACGCTGCAAAAGTGATTAAAGGCACTGCAAAAGTGATGAAGGGCACTGCAAAAGTAATTAAGGGCGCTGCAATAGTTATTAAAGGCGCTACAATAGTGATTAAGGGCACTGCAACAGTCTTCAAATGCGCTAAACTGGAGATGAAACTCCTAAAACGTGTTGTCTGCGCTATTCCGCTATTTTTGTCTGTAACCTATCAAAAAAAAAAAAACTACAAACAGATATTAAAAAAAAAAGGGGCAAGAGCCCCAAGGTGGGTGCCAAAAATGTGTTGTTGTTTATATGTTTAATCTAATTGAAAACACAAACACAAATGAAACATTATACTAAAGAAAACTAAATGAAATCAAATAAAACAAAGTTTCTTCAGAGCCGTTTCATCTTCCTCTATCTCCAGGAATTTGAAGTTGCTGCTCTCAAATTTGATATAAGCTTCTCGAAATGGCTGTTGTAGAATGAGTATGCAAATGAAAAACCTATATTCTATATGCTGATGAAATGGAATTGCTAATACGGATATGGACAGGGGCTGTGGATTATGCACAGGGGCTGTGAATGAAAAATATCATGATTCTATACTGCTATTGCTATGATTCTATGCTATATTATGCTATGATTCTATGCTATGAAAGTATGAATGCTATGAAATTTGCCTATAATTTACTTGCTTAAAATTTCTATATCATTTGGAGTTCCCGGCAGTCGTATTTATAGATTTTTGCAGGCACAATCCCGGCTGGCAAGAATCTACGGCTATGAGATTGTCTGGTAGGTTTGAATGGTGAAAGATGAAGAAATTAAGAAGAAAATGGGAGAGGTTGAGAGGTTGGAGAGAAGGATGGATTCCTATCTTCAACCCACGGGAACAAGCCTGCACAGAAATAGAGAAAATTAATTTTCTGTTTGGGCAGTTTGTTTCATGGGTGTTGAAGATAAATCCCAAAATTAATTAAATAAATAAATTTATTTAATTTCATTTATTGCATTTTGATTTTTGATTTTTATACTATGGAAGATTTAATTAAATATTTTGTAATATTTAATTGTAATGTGACTTTAGAAAAATATGAAATATTTAGAAGAATTAATTAAATATTTTATGAATATTTAATTATAAATAGATATATGAATCGAATTAGAGGAATATTTGAAATATTTAATTATAGATAGATATTTAGAAGAAGAAGAATATTTTAATCTTTATTTGAATAAGATATTCAAACTAAGATTATATGATAATTAATATAAATAAATCGTAATATTTATTTAATTAATTAAGAAATGAATATGAAAAGATGATTAAATAAACTTATTTATTTAATCAAAATAAAAGAATGAAGAAATATAAATAAATTATTTAAATTTATTTATACGCAGATAGAATTCGAATATTTTAATTAAATATTAAAAATATTTAATTAATTACCAGACAATGTGATGTGACCATTTTTAAGTGTATACATTATCTATATTATTCAAAGTTTCAAGAATGTAAACATTTTCAAATCTGATGATTTTTTTTACTGAAATAATTTTGGAATGATTCAAAATGGCTACACTAAATGGATGTTTAGACCTAGATGCATAAAACAAAAATTCTTGAAACTTTCCAAACTGATACTATAGGTTACTAGCAGGCCTAGGAAGTGTAAAAACCACAAAAAAGCTCTGAAAAGTTGGTTTTTGTAGGCCTTGAAGGACTCATTCGCCTAGGGGCGAATGGGTCCATATATAGGATTTTTTTAAAAAGAAAAATGCAATTTTTGAGTGATTATATGTGTTCTCTATTCCAGGTCTTAGACTAGTATTTCTGTAACAAAATTTTCTAGAATTTGATGACCTAATGCAAGTAAAATTAATGACAAATGATGAGCTATATGACACTTTTTGAAATGTAATTTTGACTCAATTTTTGAATGTGAATGATTGAACATACACTAATATGCAAGTACTATGCAAAATTAGTCTAACATTATGCAATTTTTGTTGAATTTTCATATTTAAAATGAATGCAAAATTCAAGTTTTCATCTAAAATTCAATACAATTTTAAGCCAAATTCAAGAACCCTAAATGCAATGAATTACTTTAGATCCTAGATATAGGGCTTAAATGTTCTCCAAATAAGAAATTATAATGTTCAAATACTCAAGTTCACAACATAGAAAAATAGGTGGATTGACCAAATTACGGTTGATGAGCCACTTTGGGGACTTATTTCTCTTTTATTTCATTAGGAAATGAGATCTAGACAATGAAATGACTTACAACCTTTAGGTGAATCAATCCAAAGTGTGAATCTACAAATTTCCTTTTTTTTGCAAGGATGGGGGTCTAGGTCACTTTGGGGAGAAAGATTAAAAATAGCAAATCAACTCCAAAATGTAGTCTATAACTTGTATTTAATAGATTAAGCTCAATACTGATAGAACCTACAATTTTTTTGTCAAATCTTGAAGAGATAGATGTTGAGTACCTCTCACAAAATGGTGTTTTTGGAAGTTTTCTGAGGAGTCATTCACCCTATGGGGAATGGTTCCTGGGTAGGGCTCTTCAAAATCTATTTCTGGGTCATCTACTCTTATGTTTGTACTTTCACAATCAGACATTTAGAAATAAATTTGGGATATGAGTTTCCATGAGATGACAACAAAGGTGACAACTTTTCAATTTTGCACTTTTGAGATCTTCAACTTTTCTTCAACTTGAAAATCTACAACACATAAAGATAGGGGAAAATGTTTGTTTTTGGTGAATAGGGGCTTTCCTTGGTCAAACCTCGTTTTGGTAATTAAACCTCAAAATGAAATAAAATAGCATGGAAGGGATGATGAATGAACAACTCAGTAACAACTCACCAAACCCTTGGATGAAACTTTGAAGGACTAAAATCTTGATGTTGATCTTGCATGAAATGGATTCAATGGATGTGGATCTTGATACTTGAATCTTGCTTTGAATCTTTGACTTGAATGCTTGGATTAGATCTTGAAACCTACATCACAATGTGAGCTCCAAAAACATGTATGATACAAGAAGACTTTGACATGACAATTGGATCTTGATTTCTACAATAAATCTTCAATAAATCTACTCTTGAATGCCTTGAAATTCTCTCAATCATCAAATTTTCTATAGAAATGCTCACTTCAAATTACTAGGTGAAACATAGTGAAATACCCTTATATTTATAGGTATGTATCCTTAATTTTCTGAAATTCAAATATCACAAGACAACATCTGAATATAGATTTGAATATGTTAAAATACCACCAAAAACATAATTTAAATTAGGATCCTAAGTTTAAGTGAGGACCCATTCGCTCATGGGAAAATGGATCCTAGGTCACTCACCTAGGACACACATTGCTCAATGAGAAGTGTTAAGGAATTAATGAATGTCAGGTTTCCTCTTCAGAAAATGTGATTAATTAGGCTTGGATTTGAATTAAAGGGGCCAATTAAGGAAAATTAACCTCAATCAGTTAAGGGATCCCTAAATAAGTGTGTAAGTGTAAAGGGGTACACTTTATAACACCAAAAATAAAGCACAATTAAGTCCTTTCTAATTAATACGTCCCTAAACTTAATGTGAATATGTAAAATACATGTTACAACACTAAATTAAGGCATAATTAAGTTCATTTTAATATGAATTCCAGATTAAGTGTAAAAATGTAAAAGGGATACATTTTTCTACACTATAGATGGTAACCCATGGTAGAGGTTAAAGAAGAGAAACACTATTTGGGAATGAGAATAGAATTAAATAAAAAACACAATTCCAAAGGCAGAAAATGTTTGACAATGTTGATTGCTATAAGAGTAGGAATAAGTCAATTGAGGATAGTAAGATAAGGAAGAAAATGTTGAAGGTGTAAACCTAGTCATAGAGACAACTCCAAAAATTATCTAGATGGGTAGGAGGTTGAAGCCAACAAAAAAGTAGATGTTGATAGCCTTGCTAACGAAATTTAAGAATTTTTTGTATGTTCATATGATAAACTTAAATATTATCAGGAGGATTTATTTCAACACACTATTACCCTCCAAACATATGCAAAACCTTTAAAAAAAAAATGAATACCTATTAACCTAGAAATTTATTCACAAATGCAAAAGGAGATATTAAAGATAAAAGAGGGATGCATTATCAAACCTATTAGGAATCTCGAATGGGTTTAAAATCACATCTTGGTGATAAAAAGAATGAGAAGATAATATTGTATGAAAATTTTAGAAATCTAAATATGAAGTCTCTCAAGAAAAACTACCCTCTCCCAAGCATGGAACATTTACTACAAAAGGTTACTAGATCATAACTAATGTCCATGATGGATGGATTCTTGGGATACAACCAAGTGGTGGTCAAGGATTTAGAGAAAAACAAGCTAGAATTTACTACTCCTTGGGGTATCTATGTGTGCATGAGGATACCATTTAGTCTAAATAATCTAGGTTCTACCTTAGAAAGGGCAATAGATGTTTCCCTTTTTGGTCATATTAATAAGATCATGGTTGTCTATTAATATGACATCACTACTTAATCCAAAGAAAGAGGTGACCATTGTAAATACTTGGAGTTTATTTTCAAAAGGTGTTTAGAATATGGGATTTTTTAAATCCCAAGAAATGCATATTTGGTGTTGAATAAGGAAAATTATTCAGGAACATTATGTTAAAGGAGGGGGTGAGGTTAGCTCGAGAACATGTTAAATCAATTAATCTCATCCATCAACCTAAATTTGTGAAGGAAATGTAATCCTTTAGGAAGATCAACATCTTGTGAAGCTAGGTTTGTGTCAAATTTTACTAAGAACACAAAGGCCATCTCCAAAATGCTAAAGAAAGAATAATCAATTGTATAGATTGAGGATATAGTTGAATAATTCAAAAACATAAAAGAGGAGCTCTCAAAGAGGTATTATTTTTGGTAATTTTGGAGACTATTATGAACCATTCTAGTTATTCCCTTATGCTTCCTTTTATATCATTGCTACTATTTTTCTTCAGAAGAACAAATAAGGATATGAGAATCCCATTTTAATCTTTATCAAATGTTACAAAATACTAAGTTTAAGTACTCAACTATGGATAAGCATACATATTCTCTTGTAAAAGACAAAAAAAAATAATTCATATCTCATAGGTACAAAATCTATTTCATATGTGCCACACATAGCAGTGAAGGATATTTTCATTCAACAAGGAGGCTAAGGTAATTTATGTGTAGATGGATCAATAAAATATAAGAGTATGACATGGAGGTTCAATTTACAAAGTTGGTTAGATGTCAAGTACTAGCTAAGCTAATGGAAAATGCTAACTTGGAGATAGCTGATGTAAACAAGGTAAATCTAGTGTTGTCTCTAGCTCATGTCATTTGAGAGATAATTATTGGTATAAGAATATAGTCTTATATTTAAAAAAAAAAAGAATTTCCCACCCAAGATGAATGAAAATCAACAAAGAGAATTGAATTTGTAGTCATGTGTATACTAAAATAAAATAATTTAATGTAGAGAAATCATGATGGGTTGCTACTCAAATGTATAAACTAGGTACAAACTAACAAAATAATGAATGAGTGTCACCCTGGTTTTTTGGAGTACACTTCAAAGCTAATTTAATAGTTCCCATAATATCCTAAGGGTGGGATATTATTGGCCCACCTTGTTAAAGGATGTGGCTAAAATGGTATAAAATGGTTATGATTTCCAAAGTTTTTCTAATAAACTGAAGTTTCTAGGTGCACTTCCCCTCACAACAGTCATAATTGAAGATCCTTTTTAGTAGTGGGGGTTAGACTTTATTGGATATATCTATGAAAGACCTATCAATGGTTATAAATGGATTATTGTAGCCACCCTCTACTTCACCAAGTGGTTTGAGGCAATTCCAACCCACAATACTATATCTAAGGTGGTAGTAGACTTGCTAATCAATAATATAATAAGTTTTGGTGTCCCTATAAGGATTATTTCTTATAATTTCATGCATTTTAAATCTTAGGATATGTTGAATGTGTCTTCTAAGTTGAGATTAATCTTATACAATTCTTCCCCTTATCATCCTTGGAGAAAAAGATAGGTTGAATCCAACAATAAAAGACTCATGAAGATTATAAGAAGGAAATTGGACATGAATAAGAAGATATGGGATGATAATTTGAAATGTGGCATTGGGAGATAGGATAACTTTTCAAGAGTCTTTAGTAAAATATTGTTTGATTTGACCTATATGGACTAGAAGCTAGAATGTGGATAATTTTATAGTTTCATATTTATGAGATATTACATGGTACTGAAGAGGAACTAAATGGTGCAATCTCTCATTTGACCCTAGAATTTATAGAGTTGGATAAAACTAGGAGAGTTACATATGAAAAGATACAAAAATAAGTAATGAAACATATTTTCAATGAGAATAATTTATAAATAAATTCTTGGATTGGTGATATGGTCCACTTATGGAATGCTAAGTTATAGAACAAAACATATCAAAGGAATTTTGAACCTTTACATCTTGGGTCATATGAGATCACTAAGAGGCATGATTTTAAACATTGTATTGTCTCAAAAATTTAGCTAGAGAACTTTTTTGGCCCATAGTTGTTGTTGCACCACAAGATCAACCTGTTAATGCCCGATACAACTGCTAGAGTTAACAAATCCACATGAGGTGGTTAGTCCATGTCATGAATCCCACGGGGAGCGCTAACCATCTTCCAACAAACTCCCCCTCAGTGTTACCTAATGGGATTCGAACACGACACCTTTGGCTAAAATACCAATTTTTGGCCCATAGTCGTCATTGCACCAAAAGATCAACCTATTAATTCCCAATACAACTACTAGAGTTAACGGATCCATGAGAGGCAGTTAGTCCATGTCACGAATCCCGAGGGGAGCGCTGATCATCTGCCAACAAACTCATGGAGTTTCTAGTGCCTAGTCAGCATCTAAAGCATTACTTTTTATAATTAATAGATCATTATGACTAAAAAATGCATATGTTATATGTTATATTTCCCCCTAATAAATCATGACCCTTTTTTATCATGATGAGGTGTTATTTTCTAAATCCTTCTTTGTTGTGTTACTCTTTTTTATGTTCTACTCTTGGAAAATTTTCTTAGGTTCTCATTGTGCTAGTTAGTGACATACATCCCCAACTCAAGACACTATTGGGAGCCTTTTAGAAATCCATAAAATTGAGATAATTTCTTACAAATTTTGTCCAATTTTTCCTTATGATATTCTTGTTCAAATCCCCATGTGTTTTCAATGTCAAGTGTTCAATGTTAAGTCTCTAGAGTTTGTGTCTTCTTATAAGTCTCTCTCTTCCTAGGGCTACAATCTAGCAAGCAAACTTAGAACCTAAGGACCAATTCTTAGGCTTCCAAGGGAACATGGAACCCAAAATCCTACTCCTCGCAACCTTCCTCTATCTTATCAAGACTTGGGTTTGGAAATAGACTTAGGACAAAGGGATTAAGTCTAGAGGTCCCTATTCCCCATAGTGTATCATCTCAGAGTTCTAGAACTCTCAAAGACCCCCATTCCCATTCCCATACATTTCTTTACCAAGAACAAACCCTTAAGATAAATGGGAACAAAGGGAATAATTCTCAAGGTTCCATTCCCCCTGAGTTCCACATCTCCTTTTATCCCTATCCCCCTAAAGTATATACCTCTAAGGAAAACCCCCAAACCCTAGCACAAAGTTCCTAGTGCTAGGTCTATCTTATTCCCTAGTCACTACAATTCCTCTTGCTTGTCCCATTCTCAATGTCAATTATAACATCCTCTAGAACCATGATCCCTAGCTCCATCCCTTTGGTCTTAGACTTTCGAGTATATCCTTGGCCTTGATCCCATAGTTCTCCCATCTATAGTCCATAATCCCTCTCAGGAATCAACCCCAAAACTTCACCTTCACTCTCCCTAATGTATCCACTTCCACTTTCCTTCCCACTCTTTTCTCCCATCCACTCAAGTGCAACTCCCCAAGTCCTACCAAACTCAAACTCCTTCCTAGAAACTGAATTCCCAAATTTGGTTCCAAGGTATCCTAGACCCAAAAACCTATCAAAGGGCTTGTAGTACCCCTCAAGTTACTACTATGTGATTCAGTTTGTTTGTGTTTGTTTGCTAGTCGTGTAGCTGTTTTGGATACTATATTGTATTGTTTCTAGTTACAACACTAATGTTATGTTAATTGTTAAACTCTGTGGATGATTTATTGGATATGTTGTTTTTGAGTCTTAATGTGGTTATCATGTTGTGATTGATGTTTATGATTTAATGATGCCTGTCAGTCCTGGTGAAGAAGACAACGTAGCACTACTCACTTGTGAGTATCCTGTTGCATTGTGATTCTTCTTCATGGTGTGTTTTCCAATATATGATGATATGTCTAACATTGATGTTTTCTGTAGATACAGGTATCGGGTATCGGCTCCACCTGCTTGTTAGGTCTGAGCGTACCCTAATCCAATAAAATTATATTGATTCGAAGATAGTGTCTGGTCCTTGTTTAACCATCATTCTTCATTGAATGAGTATCCTATTGTCGCCCGTTGTCATTTGTTGTTTTGTCTTGTTGTGTTAATTTTGTTAGTGTTATTTTATTTGGAAATTAATTACTGTTTAATTTAGTTAAATGGCTAATTTGTTGATATATTGATTAAATACAAACTTGTTTAAATATTAGAATAAACGTTTATGTTATGTTTGTTGTTTAATTTATTAATTTAAATTAAGCAAGTCATTTGATTAAAAGAGAATGTGAAAATTGTGAAAAGGCATTTCTTTAAAAGTAATTAATGAGTTACTTGTACAAATATAATTTAAGTGAAAAGTAAGTATTTTAAAAGAGTTGATTTCGAAAAGTTAAAATATTTGAAATTTGACCTGAAGGAAAATATATTTGATATTTAATGTTTTTAACTGCATGAGAAATTTGAGGAATCAATGTTTACAAACAAAAAGTTGTGACTTGAGATAAGGAATTGCATTAATAAGCCTTTAGGAGTTGCATTTTCATTCATGACATCTCTCGGGAAGAATTATCATGGCAGCTACTTTGAGGAAAAATTTTGCACGACAGTATTCCTGGAAAAGAAAACTTCTTGATAGTATTTTTGATTTAGGAAAAGCTTGATTGGGAATTGTTGAATGCCTCATCAAGATTCTTGAGTGATTCGAGCGGGTTTGACAGGTTCTTTACTTATTGAATTTGTATTTTGTTTTAAAAGAAACAAAAACTTTTCTTTAATGAGTTTGAATGCAGTTGATTTTGAAGAAAATTTCCTTTCTTGCAAAACTCATTTAATCTTCTTGAACCTGCATACTCATCAGGAAACAATTAAAGTAATTTGTAAAAAAATTAAGGGGAAAACTTTCAGAATTAACAGAATAGTATAGCAAAACAATGGTGAGTAAGCTTTTGTTGAATAATCTCAAATAGGAAGGTTGAATCTTTTGTTTATTTTTGTTTCATTATTCATTTATACCTGGAAGTCTGTTCGGTTACCATATTATTAGTAAGGATCACATAATAGTGAATTCTTGCGGTGCTGAGATTCCAGTTTTGTTGCGTTCTATATTAAAAGATTGATGAATTTGTTGTTTTCTAAATCAAATTCCATTTTGTCTGAAGACAGAGGGTTTTGCGTAAGCACAGGTCTATTAAGCTATTTAGTAAAATAAATAATCTTGAATGTAATGATGTCTAGAAATATGACGCTCTAATGAAAACCTATGGAATAGTACTAAAAATCTATTCTAGTGTTACAAATTCTATTACTCACATCTGATCTTAAGTGTTGAACTCATGAATATTCTTGATTTTCAGTCAAGTGATGTGTTTGTTACAATGAAAATTTTCTCCTCAGGTAAAATATTGGTCATGAAATGAAATGATCTAATTTCATTAATATACATAGAACTTAAAACAAAATATTGTAGTAGTTTAATGAATCTTCTGTTTACAGTCGCGCCCTCTGTGTCAGCTTGTAGAATGCTCTTGGTTTTGATTAAATTGCCTGTTGACCTTGTGTATTAGTATGTTCTTTAAAGAAAACATATAAATTATACCAGTGGTGCTTAATTATATGCCTCCCTTAGTCTTTGTTGCCCTTGAAGATATATTGGCTGATGAAGTTAAGGCATTAAAATTACAGAGATTGTGTTCTTTAGTGATAGTATTTCCTAAAATTTATTCGCAGCTCCTCCTAGGCGTAGTGCTTTAGAACAGAATGTTGTAGAGGTTTTAATGAATTTCCTGATTCCATTGTCATTTCAATGTTGTCGTATTTGAACATAACATAATGTTAGAAGATTTAATAACCTTTCTGTAAGCCTTTGGCACCTATCTTAGTTGCTGCGCATGGAATAGTCTGAAAATTCTCTTATATATATATATATATATTTTGATGATAAATGTTATCCCTGTAACTTTAAGTTCAGCATCATGCTTTCTTAGTGGCAAAAAAAAATCACTCTTTATATAATTATTGCCAATACAAAGTTAGCCCTCTTTTTATGCATGCAAATTCAAAGCAATATATACATATAGTTAGACTGTAGTGAGTTCTATGTTTTCATTAACTAAAGCAGAAGTTGCTGCACAAATATCTCCGTAAATTGAGTTTTTTTGTTTTTATCCTCTTTCAGTTACAGCGCTAGAAAATAGAATGTTGCAGAGATTTAATAATTTTCTTGAATCCATCATTTTCCTATCATAGCTGAGGCACTTGAACATAAAAGATAAATTCCTTGTGTGGCGTACATTCTTCTACTCCTATAGTTTATGTTAACTATACTTAACCACCGACTGCATGATTTATTTCATTATCTGAAGTTTTCATTAAAACATATTTTATTATCTCTATTTCTTAATGGCGTATCCCCTTGAGCATGGCGTAATCTTCTCTGTGAGCCCAGAAATATGACGTTTTATGTGTGTGTTTTAAGTAATTTCTAATTTACATGATTTGTGTGGAAATTCTTGCTTTATAAATTAGCATGAGATGAAGTCCTCTTGTGCATGTTCATTTGTTGACAGTTTGAACTATTAGTTTATTTCAGTGGAACTTGAGTGAGCCTTAGATTGTATCAAACCATTATGAAGCTATAGATTTATATCGACCTTATTTAGAAGATAATTGTATGTCGACTTTATTTATGAAATAATGCAACTTCGATTAAATCTTTTAAATATAGAGTTCGGATATTTTCTTAAACTATTCTAATTGCATGGAATGTAGTCAGTTTAGAGTTTAGAACAGGAGCTTTCAATTTAATTTATAATAATGTATATATATTATTCAATTTTGATGATTCTATAAATATAAAGAATTAATAATATTCTTCTTAAAAGAGGGAATTATAGATGTATTCCATTTTCTTTGTTGGAATTAAAATTAGTGGGAAATTTAATGATTATCTTTTTTGAGTCTTGTTTTAAAAGTGTCGATAACCGTATATGTGTAAGGAGGCATTAGACAATAGTTATGTTTATCATATTAAAGAGATTTGACTGAAATATTCAACTCTTTGGATGAAGTTATAGTAAGTTTCAAATTTGAATGGTTCTAATATAAGATGAATAGAATATTTCATGAAATTTATTATATTCATAATCCCAAAAGATTTTAGATTTATTTTGTTAAGAGAAAAGATGTAAAATATTTCTATTACGTTTAAGCATTATTTATTATAAATGTGGGATATTATATTTGATAATAATATATATAGAAGTGGTCAAGGTGTTCTCTTCTTATGAGTTAATATCTCTTAGAATTTTGTTGAAAAGAATATGGCTTATAATTTTGTGAATTGTGAGCTGTTAAGTTTCCTAAGGCTTGAGTATTGACTTAAGATCTGAACTTTTAATGTTTGTTCATTGTTGAATTAATACCTTGTTATTCTATTATGGGACTTGCCATACAAAAGTTATTTCTCACCTTGTGGTGTTTCAAATTGTTCCATGGTTGGACTATGAATGAGATATGTTTTGTTATGGTATTATTTTATACTCTTGATTGACAGTCCTTAGAATTTGAATGTTGCATCATGTTTCTAGGAAGAGTGGCTTACGATAAGGGCTGAAACCCTAAGTGGTTACTAGGGTAACCTATCACGGGTTTTCTTGTAATTCAGTGAAAACTTTAATAAATAAACCTGTGATTAATTAAATAATAAAGATTAAAAGAATGCCTCACCTAGCACCTTAATGCTTGTTTAGATTAAGGGTAGGTTGAGAAGGCCTGGAATGGTTTGTCATCTACCTTGTCTCCCTGAAAGGTAATGTGACACCACATGAGTTTTTCTAGAGGTCAGGAATCGGTAGAGACTGCCAAGGTAACTCTAGAAGAGGGTCGGTAGTCTAGGAAGATTCACCAGGGTAACCTAGAACAACTATGTGATGACACTCTATCCTGAAACATGATAGTAGTCTCTTGTGTTGAGTTGTCTATTATATTGTGGTCATCTTTGGAAGTATAAGTTGTAATTACTTTAGTTTGATGTGATTATGTCGTTATGTGTAGTCAGCCATGTAATGTAATGTATGTTCTTGTTCTGTGTTTGATTATCTTTTGGACCTGTCACTATCTCCTAGCATGGAGGTAGTGGACCTTCGGGTTCCACGTGGATGGGCGGAAACCATGCTACACCTTCATTGGATACTTTTATAGATGATATTATTCTTGTAGCTGATTCCTATTACTTCTTTGATCATGAAGATGGGCATTGAACGTGTACGGAGATGTGGATATTTGACACGAGGAGATCATTACCCTCTTTGTATATTTACCTCATGATCATGAGTGTACTCATTGTAACATCATTATGATGTATTGAGATTTATGAGAATCTCACTGGATGTAAATCTGTTTTTATATAAATGACTTGACTATATAAATTTTGTAAAGTGGATCATTCTTGTATATGTATAATGTACTTGTGTTTTATATCTTTAATATTGAGGTGTAATGTTCTTTAATTTTATGTTTAAGTAATGTCGTCTTGGAATCCTTAGACATTTGTATAATCGAACAACTTAAAAAAAATTATTCAGACAATTCACTACTTAATGCATTGTTTTGTTGGATTCCTTGGTGGGGCATTACAGGGCCCATCATGCCTAGAAGCCCTCAAAAATCAATCTCATCTACCCAAGGAATTTTAGATCATTATATTAATTCCAAAATTGATCTTTCAAATATTCAAAGGATTTTTTCCCACACAAAATGTGCCTCTAGATGTATTTCTCAAGAGAAGATGAAGATCTCTAGCATGGACCATCCCATCCATTCTCCCTATAATCCCCACCCAACCTGAACAATAATTGTGGAGGTTTATTATATCTGCTTACCATCCTGCAGAATAATTAAGAGGTAGATTAGTTTAGTTCCCCCCCACCCGGAATAATAGAAATCCCCCCCACCCTATAGTTCCCCCCCACCCGAAAGGTAGTACAAACTCTTTCTAGACCCTAGACTCTTTTAAAACTTGCGAACTCACTCTGAGATTGTGTGTCAAGATAGGTGTCTTCGGGGTCTTCTTATAGGAAGAAACTGGTTCCACCGAAGCTGATCTTTTACCTTCTTTTTCATAAATTTTGAGTTTCGTCATTTTGAAGAGGGACACATAGAAGGAATCTTATTCGTAGCAGGACCCATAGGGTTAGAGCGTGAACTTGGATAAGATTTGACTGACAAACTTTTTTGTAGCCATCTAATAAGTGGCAGAAACAGGAAAAGTAGACAACTGTGATTAAAACACATGTCACGTAAATGTCGACTTTACACCCAAAAGTCACTATGGGGATCATGCTTTTGATCACAAGAGCATCTACTCGTACACACACTTTCGGTAGTGCGTTCACGGATTTGTCAGAATGAGTTGTCTCTCATCTTTACTTTATTAAAGGTAAAGTAAAGTAAATCCTGTGATGGACATACCCCATCACTAGTTCACAGTACAGACAAACCCATGTGCTTATCATCAGAATGGTACTGGATTCAATAATTCATTAGGTAACTCTTGATAAACTAGAGCCCAATCATCCTCCCTTGGATTAAAAACATGGTCAATTTGGACTACATAGTCATGAGAATAGGCTCGATCTAGTTCAACTCTTTTTGCTAGTAATGTTGGTTTAAGCTTGATCTCCATATCTTTGATTCTTACTTCAGGTCTCCATTTGGCTTCAAGAGGATATAATTCAATTCTTGGAAAATTATATCATGTTCTAGGATAATGTGTCAGATATTGCACCATACAATCAGTCATGGTCCTTTTGAACTGTGGGAATAACAAATCTAAGAATTATTCCATATCTGGATTAAATATAGCTCCTATTAAATCAGTATAGTCTTCAAATGTATCTTGATCAAAAGTAATTCTGGTAATAAAACCAAATTTTAGATTTTTCAAAATATTCATTTTACTCTATTTTGACCAATTCATACCAAACAAACCTTTGATGCGTACTTGGATTGAATTTTTTCCACACCAATATCTGATAGGAGCATGATTTAGTCCTATGGAATATCTGAAATCTTCATCTTCATCTGAATCAATTAATCCTTGTGCATGGTGATAATTGATCTGATTTCTGATATTTGAAAGCCATTTATTTAAGAAGTAAGATTCCAACAAGATTAGAACAATTTCTTTTGGAAGGGATGGAAGACTAATATTACTAGGATTTATCATGTACATGCCAGTACCATCCGGCCTAAACCATTCTGGATCATTAAATTCTAGATCTAAATATATAGATCTTGCAAGTTCTCTTGTCAAAGTATCTGCTAATGGATTATTTTCTCCTTTTATCCATTCAATCTCAAAATCATAGCTAAGAAATTCAAAATACCATCTTGCAATTCTACCTTTAGCTATATCTTTATTTGGTTTTTTCTTGAGCAGGCTC
Source organism: Sequoia sempervirens (assembly GCA_007258455.2). Taxonomy (NCBI): domain Eukaryota; kingdom Viridiplantae; phylum Streptophyta; class Pinopsida; order Cupressales; family Cupressaceae; genus Sequoia; species Sequoia sempervirens. The sequence goes on along the minus strand of VDFB02205061.1, from coordinate 28,375 downwards.
CTCATAGCTTGACTATCTGTTCTTATAGTGAATTTTACTGGCTTTAGGAAAATTTTAATCTTTTCTATACCTTTTTTGACTGCCAGTATTTCCTTTTCATAGATGTGATATTGGCTTTCAGTATCTGTGAAAGTACCAGAGCGATAGCCGTAGATATCCCTTTTACCATTTCCCTCTTCTCTAATTAACATAGGAGACCAAGTTGTGTCAGAAGCATCAGTATATAAATATAAAGGTAAATCATTAGAAGGGGTTTGTAAAGAGGGTAAATGTTGGCATTTTGTTTTTATCCTTTGAACAGCTTCTGTAGCTTTTAATGACCATTCTTCTGCTTCTTCTTTCAAGTGTGACTGGATGGCTTTTCTATCCTCAGCAAGTCCTTTATAAAAGGGCAAAACATAATTTAAACATCCAAGAAATCTCTGAATTTTTTTTTATCTTGGAGAATATTTGGAAATTCCTGAATGCGCTGAAGGATGTGAGGCTGAAGTTCTACTCTGCCATTTTTAAATTTTAAGCCAAGGAAATCAATCTGGCTTTCTCCAATTACCATCTTCTTTGCTGTGAGGCATATCCCATGTTTTCTTAGTGCTACATAAAGTGCTTCATGGTGCTGCAAATGGTCAGGAATAGAGTCAGAAAATATAAGAATGTCATCAATATAAACAACACAAAAATCTTTAAGATGCCTTAAGGCCTGGTCCATTCTTCGCTGGAAATATGCTGGAGCAGTACATAATCCAAAAGGCATTACATTCCATTCATATAATCCTTGTTGGACTGAGAATGTTGTTTTGTATCTATCTGATTCTTTGACCTTAATTTGCCAGAATTATGACTTGTAATCAAATTTTGAAAAAAAAAAATTATTAGCAGCCCTTCGTATTAAATTAGAACTATGAGGAATGGGATAGTTGAAAGGAAGAATTATATCATTAAGTGGTTTGTAATTGATACAAAGCCTTTTTTTACCTCTGACTTGTTCAACCCTCTTATTTACCAGGAATGTTGGACAAGCAAATGGGCTTTTACTAGGCCGGATGAATTGCCCATCTAACAATTCTTTGAGTTGCTCATCCATTTCTTTTCTTTCTGTAGGACTCATGAGATAGGCAGGTTCATGGGGCATGACTGACATGCATTCGGGTCTAATCTGTATTTCACATTCTTCATGATCCTAAGACCAGAATTGTAATGGGTTGAGACTGCAACAGTCTGTCTCAAATATTTGTCTAATTTCTTTGAATACATTTGTTATTTCTTCTGCCATTTCTTTGTTGGATTCCTGTTTATTTTGCTTCTTTCCATTGTCGAATTTATGATTGACTATCTTTAATGTTGGGATTTCAATCTGACCCTCTTCATGTTTTAATGAAATTTTATGTTTCCAAAATTGAAGGGGCTCATATTTTGTTAAGAACAAGAATCCTAGCAAAACATCATCTTCCAATTCATTATATTCAATGAAATCAGTGACAAACATTTTTCCCATTATTTCTATGTGTACATCTTGTGCATACCTACCCATCTGAATTATTTCTCCATTTATTACATAACTGTGTGGAAGGTCTGGTCGATGCTTCCAGAAATCTGGAGGAATTGCATTGGTTTTTGCCAAAGATCGAGAAGAACCTGTATCAACAAATGCATGTAATGGAATCTTTTTATATCCTAGAAAACATAAATTTATTTTGACATAGTTACCATTGTTGGAGAGCAATAATGAACAAGTTTTTTCATATGTTTTTTCAATCAGACTATTTCCACTGCTGCTGCTAATTTCTTCATCTTCTTTTTCAGACTCAACTTGGTGGTCTGCTTTGAACAAAATGTCTTTAATTTCCCCTACTTCTGTAGAAAGATTTCTGATTTCTTTTTGTTGAGTCTTAAGCAATCTTTTTAACTCAGCAATATCATCCATAAGAATGTCAATTTTTTTAAAGATTGCAATAACATCAGTATCAGTACTAGAAGATTTTTGTTTTGAAGAAGAAGTCTTTGAAGAGGAGGATTTATCTTTCTTTTGCCATGGAGGCATTTTGTATCCATGGGCAATATCTCTTTCAACCCCTTTGGAGGGTTTTGTCTACAACCGTAAATGTTTCTCCACTTCCCCTTTATTTGATTCTAAACTTTTGAGTTTTTCCAAATGCTGGTGAACAACCTTCTTTCTTTCTTCTTTAGTTCCTGCCAGTTTATAAGGATCCTTGGATTTTTCTATCTATATTTTGACTTGTAGATCTTTTAATGTATCTTTGAGGAGAGAAGTGAGGAAATCCTCATCTAGATCGGAACTCTCTGGTCCTGGATCAAAAAGATTTTGCAGGTGTCTATATCGATCCTTAACATCTTTAAATTTTAACATAAAACTAGATTCAGGAACTTTTTCAACTAACTCATAAAATTCATTAGAATTTTCTGAAAGATTGCTGCTATCAATGACTACCCATCCTGGATTATCATATTAAAAAATGGCATAAATTTTTGTACCAGGATTTAATTTTTTGGGACAGTTAGTAGCATAGTGGGGCCCTTTGCAAATAAAACATTTGATACCTCTAGGGGCCTTATTATTCCTTTTCCTTAGTAAGTATGGTGGTGTTTGTTTAGACCATTTTCTTTTCTTATAGGGGATTGCCCTATATTTCTTTTTATAACCATGCTTACCATGCTTGCTGCGCCTGAATGTGTATTCTCCTTCATGATATTTTTTGTGAGAACACCTCTTACATCTGCATTTTCAGCCACAACTACTTCTTTTCAACTGTTTCAGCTGCTGAAAATCTTTGAGTTGATTTATTGGAGGAAGATCACAAAATTCTTTTAAGTTGCATGTATAATTGTATTCTTCCTTGTTGAGCTGCAAAGCTCCTAATAAACATTGTTTTTCCAACTTATATCTAATCAATATTTTTATAGTTGGAAAACTCACATCATCAAGTTTCTTATGTTCTTTTCTAATAAGATAATCTTGTGCCCAAGCACCCAAACCACATGGAAGGGAATTCAGATAATATTGTTTTGTGGTTAGATCATGCATCCTATCAGCTGCAACCATGTAGGATTCAAACATACAATTGTATTCATCAAACTTAGCTAAATTTTTTAGCTTCATTGATTGCAGAATTTTATTTGCTTCTAATGTCTGGTTAGAAATATCATCAAAAAATAAATCTATTAATAACCATTTGAATTCATGAAAGCCAGCTTGGAAAATATCATCTTTACCCAAATTTTTTGGATCCACAAGGATTGGATCTGAAGAATTTGTAGGAATATTTTTGGGCATGGGTCCAATATCTGGTAGATTATTCCACCAGTTTCTCAATTTTCTAGACATAAGCCTGACTATATAAAGAACCTTAGCCGGTTCAGTCCATGTACCACTTCTTTCAAACATATTTTCTAATGTATCAGTCCAGGTACATATGGCTTCATAAGGGTTGACCAACTTATCTATATTTAAAATGTAACCACTAGAAGCATATGGTCTCAATTATTCAGGTCACAAATTTTTAGACACTGGTTCTTGCATCTCAATATCCATAGTAAGCTTCTTCAGTGATTCCCAAGGTTCTTTTCCTTCAATTTGGTTATATTGGGAAAAATCTAAATTTATTTCTTCAAAATTGCTATAATCAGAATCAGAATCACTACTACTATCAGAAACAACTAAAGTATTTACATCAGAAGATTCATCATTTGACTCTTTATTTACAAAACCAGGCTCATCCATGTATACTGGTTCTGGCTGCTCTTGTTCTACTCCTAGCTCTTCAAGCCAATCTTTCAATTGTTCTTCTTTGTTGACTAGACTATGTTCCTTAATTTTGGGCATAGGAACATGTAGTGTTGGCGTATGAGAAGGTCTTCGAGAGTTTGAAGCTTTATCTTCTACATTATGAAAAGGTTTTCGTCTCTGGATAAATACCTTCTTTGGCTTAGGAGGTTCTACAAATTTTCCTTTCTTTTCTCTTTCTTCCTCTTCAGAACTATCCTTACCAGTTTGGGATACTCTTATCTTCTTTGTAAGTATCCTGATCTTTTCAAGTTTTTTAACAATAGAATCCAAAAGAGTCTTATTTTCTACATCATTAACTTTTCTGGCAGACTCAAAATCCTGTTGATTGTCATAAAGATGTGTAAGGTAGCTATCTTGATGTTGTTGTGTGGAGATGACTGTCTTCACACTTTTATGAGCTTCTTTAACATCATAGCTCACACCAAAAATATCATTAGACAGAGTAGAGCAATAGTGTTCACAATTTTTTGCAGAAGTAAAAATCTTTTCTTGAACTTTTGTAGCAATATCAATTTTATTTACAGCTTCTAATCCTAAATCAGCAAAAAATCTAGTGTCGACTGCCATGTCATCTATATTATCCTGTGCAGAAATCATCCATTGTGCCATCCAATTTCTCTGAGCTTCAGAGTTCTTTTGTTTTCTACCTAGATCTGTATGAAGTCTTGCTTCATATTTTCCCCATAATCTTTTGTCAGAATTGATGACAGTGAAAGTTTCGGGGGTTGGCCATCTACCAGGTTCATAACCTATGATTTCCTGTTCCATATGATTCAGTTCCATGTTATATATATTTTTTTCTCTCAGATCCTATTCTTGGAAGTTTTGCTTTAGGGATCTTTTCTTTCATCATACAATTTCTTTCACCCATCTTTGTGAGCTTTATACCTTTTCCTTTCTGATCTTTCTTTTCCTCTTCTTTAGGTGTCAAAGCAAGTCGTTGACTTACTTGTCTTGCAAGACGATTCATAAGCTCTGGATTCTTGTTGAGATCAGAGAGAGTGGCTAGAGAAGCTTTGGATGGATAAGGATTAACTGAAGGTTGTCGATACATAGGGAGCTGACTAGGTCCTAAAGATTCTTCAGGATTATAGTCGAGGAATGGCTTATTAGATGTACTGGGGAAATTTCATGACATGGAGAAAGGTCTGGTGGATAAGCTAGGTCTTCCACTAGTCATGGCTTCAGGTTGTTCAAAGAAGGTTTCATCTGGTAATGACCTGAGATCTAAACTAGCAAGCCTACGACTTTGCATTCGGGTTCGTTCAGACATAAATTGTCTAGAGGGTGTTGGTAGATCTTGGAACTTAGGTTGAGACTAGTTTATAAGTTGTTCGATAACTAGAAAACCAATATCAAAACTAGTAGCATTTATGTGGTGTCCAAAATCATCAACATTATTATTTGCTTCGGTATAAGTTACCCCAGCATAAAATTTGGAAGGAGGGAAAACAGTATTTAAAAGCCTATACACACATCAACTACCTACAGTAGCATATACAGAATCAGGTTGGGGAATAACTCCTTTTACTTGCAATAGAAGACAAAAGGCAGATTGGACATATTTGTCTTCAAGATTGATGGTGAAATTAGGTTTAACAGATAGACGGGCATCACCACCTTTTTCTTCATTAGAGGACTTAACTAAGCGACCTCTAAATTTTCCTATGACAGCTTGGTCCCAAATTGTACATCGAGTATCTATGAGGCTTGCAAAATACTCAGCACCTATATCGTAATTAAAATGTGGATGTAATATAATATCAACCAAAGAAAAATGCACATGAAAGAAACCTTTTTCTTTCCATCTCTTAATGTCTTCAGGTAACAAAAAGGGAAGATAGACCGGGCAAATGCCTACACCTGAGACTCTAAGATTGATTTCAGATTGTCACATAGAATTCATCATTTTTTCTTTTATGCCTTTCTCGGGATACAAATCAGATATTTTAACATCTGGAAATTTGAAATTGCCATGTTTGTCTACTAGCTCTTCCTTATCTTGAAAGTGATCATGGATAACAGAGGAAAGAGAATTGCTTGCATTCATTGAGCGCTAACTATCCATTAGGAAGAATTTAGAACTTACTTGATTTCGCCTGTTCGTTTGCTGTTACATTTTCTGGCTTACTGCTCACCCTTAACGTGCCTTTCCATCAGCTTGACAATGGGATTTACGGACTTACTGCAGGTCCACAGCTACTTGAGTCGGCTACTTTCGTTTAGAGAAAATTCTTTAGAAGATGACAAATAGACACTTAATGAGGCAATAGCCTTTCCAAAACCCAAACCAATACCAAGATAATGGCGACAACTACACAAACTACTTTGACAAATGTGGAAAACCTAGATAAACAATATACTCTGTTATAAGTATCATGAATTTGTTGTTCAATATCAGGCATTGTATGAAGCATAAGAAGCAAAAGAGATAGAAAATGAATTTCTGGGAACAAAGTTACTGTTCAAAAAGTCAAATTTACTATTCATAAAGAAAAAGGTGGTGATGCCCGTCTATCTGTTAAACCTAATTTCACCATCAATCTTGAAGACAAGTATGTCCAGTCTGCCTTATGTCTTCTATTGCAAGTAAAAGGAGTTATTCTCCAACCTGATTCTGTATATGCTATTGTAGGCGTTCGATGTGTGTATAGGCTTCTGAATACTATTTTCCCTCCTTCCAAATTTTCTGCCGGGGTAACTTATACCGAAGCAAATAATAATGTTGATGATTTTGGACGCCACATAAATGCTACTGGTTTTGATATTGGTTTTCCAGTTATCGAACAACTTATAAACTAGTCTCAACCTAAGTTCCAAGATCTACCAACACCCTCTAGACAATTTATGTCTGAACGACCCCAAATGCAAAGTCGTAGGCTTGCCAGTTTAGATCTTAGGTCATTACCAGATGAAACCTTGTTTGAACAACCTGAAGCCATGACGAGTGGAAGACCTAGCTTATCCACCAGACCTTTCTCCATGTTGTGAAATTTCCCCAGTACATCTAATAAGCCATTCCTCGACTATAATCTTGAAGAATCTTTAGGACCCAGTCATCTCCCTATGTATCGACAACCTTCAGTTAATCCTTATCCATCCAAATCTTCTCTAGCCACTCTCTCT